>CM032463.1:9666644-9701279 GCA_019059595.1 Marasmia exigua
ACAACATCGTTGAAAAGAGTTAATTAGCATGCATCACCTCTATTTTTTTAGAATTTTATAACCCCGTAGTTATAAAAATAGAGGGGGGGGACATACTTTTTACGACTTTGAGAGCTGATATCTCAAAACCGTTCACTTTAAGAAAAATGTTTTTTAGAAAACTTTATATCATTTTAAAAGACCTTTCCATTGATACCCCACACGGGTATGTACATCGAAAAAAAAAATTTCATCCCTCAGTTACATGTATGGGGGCCCCACCCCCAATTCTTTTTTTTACTATTTAGTGTCATATTTTTGTAGCGGTTCATACAACAACATATTCCCATCAAATTTCATCACTGTAGTACTTATATTTTCCGAGTAAATCGGCTGTGACAGACGGACAGACGGACAGACGGACAGACGGACATGACGAAACTATAAGGGTTCCGTTTTTGCCATTTTGGCTACGGAACCCTAAAAATGGAACGCTGACATGTAACTACTATTACTATAGCAATGGCCATCATCCACCTAGTCGGAATCAGTAGGTCCTGATCACCGATTAAAAGTCTTCGTGTATATTAGATAGTTACAACTGAAGAATGTTGATACTTTCATGGTCACTAACATTAGAATAGTTACTTACGGGATTTCTACCATGTACCTTATGTGTACAAATCACTAGATTGAGTTTTATAATCCTCAGATATTTTCTATAGAACGCCACTTCATACCAAGACTGATCAGGGTAAGCAATTAAAATTACCAAGTACAAATTTCAATCGTGAGGATGGGTTTAATTTGCCAAATGTCGGGAATCCAGTGGTTCGAAAATATAACAAACCAAGTCAACCCAAGTAGGTTTAACAGTTTGTATGGGAAATACGATGTTCGCCGGCCCTTAGGGGTTGTCCATTAATCACGTGAGGCTTGAAAGGGGGGAGGGGTTTGATAAAAATCACGAAAATAACACAAGGGTGGGTGTACGTACGGTGAACGCCACTACATACTAAGACTGATCATGGTAAGCGATTGAAATTACCAAGTACAAATTTCAATCGTGAGGATGGGTTTAATTTGCCAAATGTCGGGAATCCAGTGGTTCGAAAAGGTAATAACCGTAAAAGCAAACAGTGTTATTTTGCGGCCTTATACTGTGAGTGTTGTGTGTCGAGAACAGGTGCGAGAAAATAGTGAGTTAGTGAACAGTGGTACCGCAGGTGTGCGTAGTAAAAGACTGCAAAGGAGTGTAGAGCGATTTGGTTGCCAGTAACAGCTTACCAGCAAAAACTAAAATATGTAGGTATGTGTGATCGGATTGTATGATATTTTTATAAATACTTTATCCGCCTAATCGCGAAGAACTGAAACCGTTTAGCCTAGCGGTACTTTTACAATGGGGTATTTGACCAAGCTCAAGATTTTATCAAAATATAGGTAAATATGTGCTAATAGCAAAAAATCTCAATTAAAAATATTACGTCTAGCCGGGTTTATGGTCATTCAAAGATTCATGGGCAAGTCCATTTTAAAAGTATGAAATTATTAAAAAATAATTATACCATTGAATAACCCATACAATTTGCACCAACTATTATAATAGTACCATTGACATAAACGAAACATCAGCTACCATACAAAATTCATATGAAATGCATACAAAATACTTGTTTGTGGCGTCACATCTTAGTAGTCATTTGTATGGAGCGTTTTGGGTTTGCCCAAAACAATGTGATTTTAAAGTTGTGATATCTCAGGTAGTTTAAATGAGAATCAATTAATTCTTTCAACGATGTTTCTATCATTGAGAGGTCATTTGATTACAAAAATAAAAAAGAAATTCAAATACCGTATTTCCTGAGCAGGGGGGAATACGGTATTTGACTATTTTTTGCCCTGTTGGTCTAGTGGTTTAAGTACCGGGCCGCGATCTCGGGGTCCTGGGTTCGATTCCCGGGTCGAGTGAAAAGTATGTTGTGAATTTTCCAACATAGCTCGGGTTTGTGATCACTAATCCGCATTTGGCAAGCGTGGTGATTAAGCCTAATCCCATCATAGTAGCGATAACTTGAATAGGCTATTTGACAATATTCTGAAAACTATCTTAGGGTATTCATTTGTTTATAAGGAGCCCTAAAAAATACTTTTCCTGTTTTATTTTAGATATTTTAATAAAAAAACGAAAAAGAAAATGCAATATTCAAATATGCCGCAAAAACGCGTCTTTTAGCAATATGGCGCCCAGTGACGTAGATTGTCCATAAATAAACATTGAGCTTGTTGGTGTTTCAGTGTTTCTTTCAAATAGTTTTGATTTTCTCTTGTTTTATTTGAAATGTGCTACGATCAACCATAGACTTTTTTTGGAAGGAAAGGCAATCAACCATAGGCAGTAGACTTACGCGTAATTTACGTCACGGGCCGTTTTTAGTCACGTGACCCCTGTTTAAAAACTTATAATTTTAGAAGACGAATTTGACGACCCGATTGGAACAGTGGTAGTGAACGCTGCCTCTGATACAAGGGTTGCGGGTTCGATCTCCGCACAGTACAAACATTTGTGTGCATGAACATAACACAGTAACACAGGTGCTTGAGCTACCTATCTCGGAATCAGATCAATGTGTGTGATGTTGTGAAATATTTATTTATTTTGATGAAATAATGCAATATTTTTATCTCGCGTTATTACAAATCGCTCCACAAAAAAAATATATTAACACTGATGTTATAAAAGAAATGTAATATACATTTCTTTTTTCACTGTGAAATAGCGTATTCTATGACGGAGGCCTTTGCCCTGCAGTGGGACAGTTTATAGGCTTTTTCAATATTGCACCACCTACCCCTCCTTTATCAAATGTCCTTTGCCTGAAGGTTGTCTGGTAGAAATCGCTTCCCAGCGATAAGACCGCCGAAATTGTACAATTAAGTTTCTGTACTGCCTTTTAAAGTTGTGTTTTTTTTTTGTGCAATAAAGTATATCTATCTATATATCTATAGGCTGATAGTATACTGTTAGCGGAACCCCCTTCTCACGAGCCTCAGCTTGGGCCGAGCGGGGAGCACGCTACGTAAATAGCAGCGCCGAGCGCCCGCGCGCTCACTTTTTGCGGAGCAGTCGGACGAGCTGGACGTTGGAAAATAGGCAGAAAGTGTTCTAGGTGTCTTAGGCGCCCTAGGAGCCCTAGGTTTAGTTTAGTTGTTCTAGTTTTTAGTAATCCCAGTTGTATTTGCTATTTTGATCAATAAATCATAATTTTGTAGTTTGGCCGTTATTTTTAGGGTTCCGTACCTCAAAAGGAAAAAACGGAACCCTTATAGGATCACTTTGTTGTCCGTCCGTCCGTCCGTCTGTCAAGACCCTTTTTCTCAGGAACGGGTGGAGGTATGAAGCTGAAATTTATATCAATTACTCAGGTCTACTGTCCCTTTAAGCTGTGAAAATATCAAACTTCTAAGCCAAGCCAATCAAAAGATACAGCCGATTATGTCGATATTTTCAACAAATTTTCGACACTCGCAAAGGAATCAAAACCTACAGGGTACTTCCCGTAAACTCAGAATCTTGGAATTTGGCATGAAGCATTGTCATATAATGCAAATATAGGAAAAATTCCGAAAATCACATTTTTTTAGTTATATAATATAATAAAAATATTTTAATATAATGACACTTACTACCTTATTTCTCACGAAGGAATAAGGGTATCAAATTGAAATTTATACCAAATACCTAGGTTTACTGTCCCTTTAAGCTGTGAAAAAATCAAACTGCTAAGTTAACGCGATCAAAAGCTGTTTATACCGACACTTCGATTGTAAACCGCAACGTTTGTACGGCGGAACCCTCGGTGCGCGAGTCAGACTCGCACTGGACAACATTTCAAATTTTTAACATGTCCATATTGTTTTTTTATATGAAAGTAGACATAAAATGAACAGACCCATATTTTTTCTTTTTTCAAAATTTGTCCATTTTCATGCATAAAATAATTATTGAAATTCTTTTTATTCTAAAAAGACGTAAGCGCCAAATGACGTCATCGGACAGCTGAATACAGCGATATTCCTTTGCTTATCATTGTTTTAATAAAAAAAAAAAAAAGGTACTACTGTCAAAGGTAAATAATACTAGTGTCAACATTGTCAACGTCATTCATACATTCAACGTTGACAAGTTGTCTTTTTTTTTGACAGTTACATGTCATGAGTTTGGCATTACGTAAATTTAAAACTATAATGTGCTAAGCAAAGAAATATTTTATATTCTGCCGTCCGATGACGTCATCTTACGTTTTTTAGTTTTTAATTTTTTTCTCAGTAAATAAGCAATATAAAAAATTAATAAATATATATTCAAGCAGCGGAAAAGTAAACAAAGAATTGGAATTTTTTGTTTCAGAGCTTAGCAATTTTGAAATGTTGTCCATTAAGTTTCTGTACTGCCTTTTAAAGTTGTGTTTTTTTTTTTGCAATAAAGTATATCTATCTATATATCTATAGGCTGATAGTATACTGTTAGCGGAACCCCCTTCTCACGAGCCTCAGCCTGGGCCGAGCGGGGAGCACGCTACGTCTACTACTACAGTCGGACGAGCTGGACGTTGGAAAATAGGCAGAGAGTGTTCTAGGTGTCTTAGGCGCCCTAGGAGCCCTAGGTTTAGTTTAGTTGTTCTAGTTTTTAGTAATCCCAGTTGTATTTGCTATTTTGATCAATAAATCATAATTTTGTAGTTTGGCCGTTATTTTTTTAAAAACTTACCCTCATTTCTGGTTTGTATAAATACCGTATCCCCCAGGCGCAGCAGTTCGCGCCGGCGGAGCAGCTGCGCGCGCAGGCGTGGGCGGCGCCCGAGGCGGCGGCGCGCGCCGTGGCCGAGGCGCAGCGCCGCGTGCGCGCGCAGCTGGCGGCGCTGCAGCGCTCCATGCAGCTCTACCTCGCCAATAAGGAGACGGAGTTCATACTCTTCCGCCCTATTAGGGTAAGTTTCTATGTATGATTGCGCCGAGCAGCTGCGCGCGCCGTGGCGGAGGCGCAGCGCCGCGTGCGCGCGCATCTGGCGGCGCTGCAGCGCTCCATGCAGCTCTACCTCGCCAATAAGGAGACGGAGTTCATACTCTTCCGCCCTATTAGGGTAAGTTTCTATGTATGATTGCGCAGCGCCGCGTGCGCGCGCAGCTGGCGGCGCTGCAGCGCTCCATGCAGCTCTACCTCGCCAACAAGGAGACGGAGTTCATACTCTTCCGCCCTATTAGGGTAAGTTTCTATGTATGATTGCGCAGCGCCGCGTGCGCGCGCAGCTGGCGGCGCTGCAGCGCTCCATGCAGCTCTACCTCGCCAACAAGGAGACGGAGTTCATACTCTTCCGCCCTATTAGGGTAAGTTTCTAGTATGATTGCGCCGAGCAGATGCGCGTCTCCCCCCTCTCCGCGAAGGGAGCCCGCTGGTGCGTGGTACGGGGGCACCAGCACCAGCATTGCACAGGCTCCCTTTGCTGCCCGATAGGGACGGCTCAGTTCTCCCGGCTGTCCCTATCCCCTCTCCCGGCACGTCCGGGGGAGGAACCGCCTAGTCCGCCGAACAGGCGGACATCCGCCCGGGGAATATCGTGGAGGGAGGCTTTGGCTGTATCACCATGATACTCCCCAATATGGGCGATGAGGGAGAACCGCAGGGGGTTTAGTGGGTATGCCTTTGCCTGGCTTCTCCTTGGGAGAAGCCCCCCGCCAAAGGAGAGCCCCACATAACCCGGCCACCCCCCGGTGGTCTGGTATGCATAAGGTAGTCGGCTCATCTCTGGAGCCGGCGGCATTCCCCCTGCGAAACCAAATGTATTCATCATATGGATGGATTCCCTGTGGAGAAGCTGATGAAACTCGGGACCATATGCTGTGGGAATGTCAGCTGTATGAAGAAGAGCGGCAACAGATGCTGAATGACTGGAACAGAAACGAGATAGGACCAGTATACCATCAAGAGATGGTCAACTCTGCAGAAGGTTTTCGACGGTTGCGTGCATTTGCACACAAAAGGCTTAACATCAGGAAGGAGATTGATTGATGTGGAACTGCCCGAGCGCGAGTCGCTTGTGTTGAGGTGTTTCACGCCCCATTTGGGGAGAAGTGACATTGAGATGGGACACAGACACAGACTTTGTAGGAAGTGAAGAAACGCACCGGGGAAAGAGCCCTTAGCAAGTACCTGGTGAGCGTCTCCCAAGATTCGGTCCGTATGCCGAGACGGTAGGAAGGACCATGGGCTGGTGGAGGGACTGTATTCATCATATGTTAAAACTGTTACCTACTTCGAATGTTCAAACTGTTACCTAATTTAATTCTATCAGTGAAGCCCTGCGGGCCTAAGGGGACGTGCAAGTATTACGTACGCAGATTTATTACAGTTATTTACCCCCCCCCCCCCCCACCCCCTTGTCACCAAAGTAAGAAAAGCACCCCTCCCCCCATGCTTACGTAAACATTTATCGATTTTTGTGTCACAGATCGGCAACCCTACTAACCGTATGCATTTATTTGTAAGTAATTCCCCGTAAATATGTTTCGTTTTCAAGCCAACAGAATGTGAGGGTTGCCATTTGTGTTAAAAATAAAATAACTATCGATGACGTAATCATCATCTAGACTCACCTACCCCCCATGTTATCTAAACTGAGCAAAGCAAAGACCCCCCGCACATGTTAAAAATATGAAGTGTCGTCCATTTAAAGCAGACGTTACGATCGAATCCGAGTTTCCCTCTTTCTCACACGCGCTGTGTGTCTCCTTTGTTTGGATGCGACAGGTATATTCTCGTACGTTACGGGACGGCATTAAATAAATTAGGCCATCTGTATTTAGTAATTACTACCGTAATAAGACAGTTGTTGGTCTTCCGAATAAAATAAAATAAATAAAAATCATTTTATCCAATAGATGTCCACTGCTGGACATAGGCCTCCCCCAATGTTCTCCTCACAGATCGGACCTGTTCCGCCCGCATCAAATGTAATTATGCGGCGATAGTGTCAGTCGGCCGTGTGGTCCCCGGCAGAGTAGAATAGGCCACCCTCACTCTTACCGAGGTGTCGTAAAAGGCGGCTAAGGTAAAGCTGCTGGCATGATCATCAGCACCCAGAGAAGGAAAACTCTGCATTTATATCAAAACCCTCGCCAACCCGTCTGCCAAGCGTGGTGAGTATGGCAATTACCCCTCATGTGATTGAGGGAAGCCCGTGCCCCAGCAGTGGGGACTTGAATGGGCTGACGATGACGATAATGAATGATAGTGTCAGCGATGTAGCACCTTAATTTATAATTTCACTGAAGTCAAATTCCCTATTATTTATTTTTGTTATCCCCAGAACAACGTAGTCGGCTACTTCGTCCAAATAGAGCAGCTGCTCCAGAACGCGGGCTACACGTCAGAAGACGCGCTGATAGTGGCGTGTCCCACGCCGGAGCAGGTGTCGGTGTTCATCTCGTCCGCGGGACTCGTGGCGCGCGCGGAGCCCGTGCCGCCGTACGGCAGCAAGCGCAGCGTGACGCGCAAGACCAGCGTGCCGCCGACCCTGCCGGAGGGACAGCCGGCTCATGTGTAGAACTCCTTTTTTTTTTGTTGTCCCGGTGGAAAATGCCGCCTTAAGCACACCCGACCGCTAGGAGACGGCCGGGTAGTGTGGGGCTCTCCCTTGGGGTGCTCCCAGGGGCCTACCCACTAAAAACCACCGGGGCATTTCCTGCTACGTCCGTGTGGAGTGGGCTACGAAACCAAGTCCGCGGCCCACCCTCGAAGGACGAGAGGCTCGCCAGCACGGCCTCTTCAAAAACTCCTACAGTATCTCACAGGGACCGTTCAAGTATTATGTAAGCACTATTGGGGGGGGCGGGGCTATGTCATCCAAAATTTGCTTATTTTGAATGACATGTGGAGGGTAGGGGAGTCTAGATGATTACGTCATCGATAAGCGCTTAGTAGTAGGGTTGCCGAGCTGTGACCATTTTTTTTTATGATATAGGTGGCAGACAAGCCGACGGATCACCTGATGGTAAGCAGTTGCCGCCGCCCATGG
The DNA here is from genome assembly GCA_019059595.1 of Marasmia exigua. Taxonomy (NCBI): domain Eukaryota; kingdom Metazoa; phylum Arthropoda; class Insecta; order Lepidoptera; family Crambidae; genus Marasmia; species Marasmia exigua. The sequence goes on from CM032463.1 coordinate 9,674,699, forward strand.
ACACCTGCAACACCAGTGGTGTCACAAGTGCGCTGCTTACCTTTTAACCCCCCTTCCCCTTAATTGGGCCTCCGGTACCCTCACTCACGCAGCGAAACACAGCGCATGCACTACTTCACGCCGGTTTCTGTGAGGACGTGGTATTAGTCCGGTCGAACCGGCTCATTCATGCCAAAGCGTGGCTCTCCCACTGTAATGTTTACGTAAACATGGGGGGAGGGGGTAAGAGCTTTCCTTACTTTTGCTGAAAGGGGGGGGGGGGGGGGGGGTAAATAACTGTAATAAATCTGCTTACGTAATACTTGAACGTCCCCACAATACATGTGTGTATTTGTGGACATTTACATCCCTTTATCCACGTGTTCTACCAACTATTCTGAGCAACATTTGTTCTACAACTTTTCGAAATTCGTCGAAAATTAATACCCAATATGACACGTGACAGACTTTGTATGAAAAGTTGAATTTTTTTTTATGCGAATTTCCAAAAGTCATATAACAAATGTTGTTCATAATGGTTGATACAACACATGGTCAAAGGGATGTAAACGTTCACAGATACACCCTATATAGTTATTGGAAAAAATATTGTTATATTTTTATAATGTTAATGATTTAAGGCTATATTGTGAAAGAGAAAATAAATAAACATATTATAAACTAATTGACCTTACGTACTAAAAAGCACTCTTATCACGTACTTACGTCTTACTGTACTGGAGTCCAAATTCTTGTGCTCATGATATTTTGAAAACATGGCGGATGTCACATGAAATCCATACAAAAAAACTATGTTTTAGTGATATATGTCGGGTTTAAGTGAAACAAAGTAAAGACGGTAAATATAAGCATATTGGTAAATAGTTATGGTTATGAGGTAGAGATTGGTGACAGATCGTGAACTAACTATGTGGTAAAATGAGAAATGGCTATAATTTGGGTCAGCTTGGAATGCTGACTGCGCGCGCGCCCTGACTTCAACACTGTACTTCGTACAATATTATGTCGTATGAAAATAAATGTCACGAGCATGAGAATTGGGCTACTGGACTTAAAATGAATCCGAAGGTTTTATTCTTCTTCGCGCGCATACACACACACATACACATAACGGGCGCTCTGAACCACTGAGCTACCATCGCTCCTCTTATTTTATTAGTAATTAACATAAAGCCTTTTCATAAACTAATTTCAAATGTATATTTACTAATAAATGTTAAGAACTAATAAGTAAAGTTAAGATAAATAAAATTTAATTGCAGTGTAAAATAATATTTAACAACTAGCTGACCCGGCAAACGTTGTTTTGCCATATAAATAAAAGGGTTGATCGTAGAAGGGTGAAAATTGAGGATTGTATGTATTTTTGTATGTTGTATCATAAAAAAAGAGAAATTAAAAATTTTGTCTAAAAAATAAAAATAAAAATTTAGGGGTGGACTACCCCTAACATTTAGGGGGATGAAAAATAGATGTTGGCCGATTCTCATAGATACCGGATAAGCACAAAAAATTTCATCAAAATCGGTCAAGCCGTTTCGGAGGAGTATGGCAACGAAAACTGTGACACGAGAATTTTATATATTAGATATTTATGTTATGCAATGGTAATGTTTGTTAATATAATTATTGTACTTAGATTTCTTTTAAATTTGTATGGTTGTCTAACAGGTTATGATTCATTAGCATGTCCGTTTTGTCTTATTAATTATAATAATATTATAGATGTAAAATATTATGTAATATAATTTATTTTCTATAGTGAACTGTTTTAATTTAATTTCCTACTCTAGTAAAAGAAAGAATACCTGGGAAATTCTGGATCCATACATAGGCAAAAAAAAATTTACCAGCTTAATAAAACAAATTGTTTATTATGTATGTACACAATGACATTTCCAATTACTTATTATTCTACAATAAATACACCTTCATCATTCACCAAAGACATTGTATTTTAAGACAATAAAACAACAGAAATTGGTACAGGAGTTTAATAGTTTTCGATCTTAACTGATTTAATATTGTTTCTAAAATAGCCTACATGGTTATTTACGCCCTAAGCCAGTACATTCCACCACGGATCCTAGTGTAGTCAGGGAGACCTTCAGTGGGTCCGACGGCAGCTACAGCTGGGCAGCGATCATACAGGTACTTGTAGCACACATCTCGGACATTCTGGGCAGTAACTGCGCTAATGCGAGCATCAAGTTCATGGATCGGAATACGACGGTTGTAGCAAAGCATTTGGCGGCCAATGTCCTCACAGATAGGTGTGGTTCCGTCTAGCTGAAGAAGCATGTTGGTCTTTAGGAGGTTCTTGGCACGTGCAACCTCACTCTCTGTCACTGATGTACATAGCTTCATCCATTCCTTCTGAATATTGTAGACCATGTCATCAATCTGCATTGGCTCCGCAACAAAGTATATTCCCCAAAGTCCAGTGTCTTTGTAGCAGGTGTTGAAAGACTGGAAGCTGTGACATAAACTTTCACAGGCAGCAGCACGGGCGAGGTAGGATGCGTTGTTGCCACCACCACCCTGGGAGCGGTCCCAGGCACCTACAAGTGTGTTTGCTACCATGAGAGGAATGTTATCGGCGTCGGTCCAGCCGGCACCTTCTACAGCAATCGCGATGTGTGCAAGAGGCATGGAGTCATCACGGACTCGGATCTCAGAGCCAGTGTAGCGACATGGGGCCAAATCTGGGATATCTATAGCAGTGTTCTTAAGGCCACTGAAATGCTTGTTGGCTAGGTCTACAAGTTTTTGGTGCTCTACACCACCAGCTCCTGAGAGCACAATGCGGGCAGGTTGGTAGTGAGTCTTGATGTATGCTTGAAGATCAGCCTTAGAGATCTTCTTAATGTTTTTAGTGGGCCCAAGAATGGTTTGGCCAAGAGGTGTGCCTTGGAAAGCAGTTGCGTGAAGGTGGTCAAACACAACTTCTTGGAGGTTGCTTTCAACATCCTGCATTTCGCGGAGGATGACTCCTCGTTCTCGTTCGATTTCGGGTTCAGCGAGGGATGAATTCTGGATGATGTCAGCGAGGATTTCGACGGCGACTGGAACGTCATTTGCGAGACACTTGGCGTAGAACACGGTCTGCTCCCGTGACGTGTAGGCGTTCAGGTGTGCGCCCATGTTTTCGACGAGGAGCTCTAAATCGGTCTGGGACCTTTTGCTTGTGCCTTTGAAAGCCATGTGTTCAAGGAAGTGGGCGACTCCATTGTTTTTGGAGTTTTCGTACCTCGAGCCGGCATCAATCCAGAGGCCTACTGTAGCTGTGGCGGCGCCGGAGTCTTCGGATGCAACGCGGATTCCATTATCGAGCACTGTCAGCCTCGTCGGAGGTACGTTGACCAGCGCCTGCTTGTATCCGACTGCTGTCGCCAAGCATCTCACCTGATTGCCCTGTTTTGAGATTAGTCTCAAAGTTGTTGCCACTTTCAGCATTTTCTTTTAATCCCTACAGTAATTGTGTAAAATTTAACTCGCTGTTTTACGTAATATTTTACGGGCAATAGTATCGAGCTGTCAAAAAATGGTAGAAAAAGATTCACTCAGTCAGTGTGGACAATCTAAGCGTTAATTTCTACTAAAATATAAGGCTAAGTACACAATTTTGAACGAGAAATAGAAGAAAGTGAAAATAAATGATGGCGCCACTATTGCTTAAGTCAAAGTGGTATGGTAGCTGCGTCGCTATTAGATTATGGGAGGTACGTTAGTTCGTCAAAAGTCGATTGTCGCGACCTCATCATCATCATCATCAGCCCATTTAAGTCCCCACTGCTGGGGCACGGGCCTCCCTCAATCACATGAGGGGTAATTGCCATACTCACCACGCTTGGCAGACGGGTTGGCGAGGGTTTTGATATAAATGCAGAGTTTTCCTTCTCTGGGTGCTGATGATCATGCCAGCAGCTTTACCTTAGTCGCCTTTTACGACACCTCGGTAAGAGTGAGGGTGGCCTATTCTACTCTGCCGGGAAAACACGGCCACGGTCGCGACCTATTTGACTCATTTTCCCCCAACTAAGTGGTTCTACCAAAAAAAGATGTTTTTTGTCTAAAATTATGCAATAACATTGTGATATACAGTACGCAAAGGAGTTTAGGACTTTTGGCTCACTACTGTTTGATTTATTCTCAAAATAGTGGCTAAGGATAAAACCTTCAAGAATCGATAGATCACATCAAAACACATCGTAATTAAGCAAAACCTTGTAAAGTGTAACATTTTCAAATTATATGCTAATTGCGATGTAAATTAGATAATATTTTTTAAATAATACACCTTTAGGGGCTTAAGGGCTGGCCCATAGAAGTATGTAATGGATACAAATAGTCTGATTTGGCCTCAGAACATTTTCAATTTCTTCTACTCGGAAGTGTACCAGTATTTCGTTTTTTACCTTTCCGTATAAATATTATATCTATCTATCAATACCATGTAATTAGAAAACGCAAGCTTGGAACGGAATGTGTTGAAATTTCTGAAAAAATCGTCACAGAGTGTGAAAAAGATCTGACGCGGCTTTGATGCATCATCTGATACGGGCGTGGTAGAGAAAGAACGTCGTCCTGCACGTTATCCCAGTACAAACAGCTTCGCGCGGTTTTTGAAGTATGACTTTCTATGAAAAGGCTCAATGTGGTTAGGCTGCACGTCTTTGATCAATACAGATAGTAGGTAACAAGTCTATCAATTTACTAAAATAACTAATGTTACCGCAAAATATAAGTTTCTTTAAAATGCATTAGTCATTCTATACTCTGTCCTAAAACTCTATCAAGAAAGTCGAGAAAATAATAATAAAGGCGCCAATGCTACTTGCGTCATATGGTATGGTAGCCCACCCCATTGGTTATAAAACCTTAGTTCCTCAAAAATCCGTTGTCATGAACTTCTTGACACAGTATAAATGAACTTTGAGTTTTATTTACGCATCTTAATCATAATTTACTACTATTGTTAATTACTTTTGGTTTATAGCAACACTGAAAAACATTTATGTCCGAATCAAAGTCTATAAATCTTAATTAATATGGTTATGATATTAAATTTATTTAAGATTCTCTCTCTAATGCTCCTTTAAAACTATAAACAGTAGTTAAGAAATAGGTTGATGCATTTTGTATGCCTACTGAATCCTATATAAGTGTAATCTTAACATGAAAAACTTAGAAACCATGTCCCTTAAATGTCAAGTAAAAATCTAAACAGTTGCTTTCGGACAGAATAAACTAATCTCTTGCATCATCTTTGACGTTCCATTGCACGTGATAATAGTTTGAGGATAGTTTTTAAATTGTGCAAATATCTGTTTATATATTTTGAAAGTTAAAAATAATGTAATAAATAACAAATATGTAAGTATTTTGAACATTTGCAATTTAGTTTTTCCATAATATCAAGTAATAATGATGTAAATATTATTCAAGTGACTTTTGAAAGTTCGATGCGAGTAATGGAACGTTCACCTCGTTGAAAGAAATTCATTTCCCTTCATTCATTTTATCGCACGTAATTTCGTGGAAATAACACGGGAGCAATATGTGTAGTGGCAAGTTTATCAAATTAAATTTTGTTAAAGACTTTTGGGATAGCGTGTGCCGATAGATAGTGTTAGTTAACCTTTACCGCAAGATGCTATTCAAAATTTTGTCTGTGATTTAGCATATTCGTCATGACTACAATGAAGAATCCAAAATCGCCTTCGAATAAGTTAGCTCTGCTCAGCCAGTTTAAGTACGAGCACCTGGTAGCTGGTATATCAGGTGGCGTTACTTCCACATTGATTTTGCACCCTTTGGACCTCATAAAAATTCGATTCGCTGGTAAGTTTTCCTGTCACTTCGTACTATAAAATTACCATGTGAGACGAGTCTCGTGATTAGAAGGTTAATCATCGATCGATCGGAGTGTTAGTACGTTTATGTATAATTCTAGAATCGATCGATAGAGTGAAGAGGACGGGAATATCGACCTTGAACTTCAAAGTGAAAGTGCTTAATCTAAATTGTTTACATTGTTGGTGATGAGATCCCTTTTGTTGTTGCAACATTATATGCGCTAATGACTGTTTGCTAGCACTTAAAGTATATTTACTTATAGATTTGCACATCATATTACTTCACCAGTCCATTAGATCAATAGTTTTTGTCTAATAGCTTGTCAAATGACCATTTCACTATACCTACATTATAGGAAGCATTGCATACGCTGTGAAGAAAATAATTATGAACAATACCTGTTAATTACTTTTTCAAGTAAACCGTAAACTAATACACTCAAAATGGTTTGGCTCTTTTGCCTACATGACTTGTACTTTTAATATTCTCAAGAAGTAATTTATGTTTCCATTTTACAAGCATAATGTTATGGCCTAACAACTGAAAGAAAATTATTAAAATATTGTATCATTGCTGCTATTATGAAAGTCTTTACATTTTTCTGTTTCATTAAAACTGAGTTCAAATGTAGACTACTCTTTTTGATGTTACAGCGGCTGTGGTCGCAAGCAAACTAAAAATGTACTAAATGTCTTTAAAAGCTTATAAGTATGTATTTAACTCTGTTTTCATTTATTCATTCTAATAAATGAGGAGCTTAAAGATACCCTTCAAGGTATTGGTTACTCAAGAGCCAATTTAAAATGTAAATGTTGTCAGAGATGGTGTAAAATTGGACTAAATGTCTTTAAAAGCTTATAAGTATGTATTTAACTCCATTTTCATTTATTCATTCTAATTATGAAGAGCTTAAAAATATCCTTTAAGGTTCCTCAAGAGCCAATTTAAATGTAAATGTTGTCAGAGATGGTGTGAGTTTGCAAATGAGCTAAATCTGTTTATCAAGCACTTGGTAAGATATCTCTAGCAAACACTTGATATGACATTTATGTTTTATCTATATCTATATTAGTGGCATATCTAAAAAACAAATCAGATGAGTATCCGGTCAATGAATTTTACAGTCAAAGACAATAGTGTAGGCTGCCCATTCATAAAATGTACATTACTGATTACTATTTTAAATATATAGAAAATAATCCTAGATTAAGACTTGGTATTAGAGGAGACATCTATAAAAAATAGGATGGTTGTGCTTTTCCAGGTTGTAATAATTCTAAGCACAAATAAAGGGAGTGGATTTTAGGAGATCTTAATGGACCCTTGTGTTAAAACTGCAGGTTTTTTAAAGTACACTTGAAACATTCTAATTCAATATTTGAATCTATAATATTACTAAAACTAATCCAAGAATGTTTTATAAAATAGTTTTTTAAATTGCCTCCTAACAAATAACCTAAAAGTCATACTTTGAAACAAAACACTTGGTATTGTATTCATAATGAATTTTCTTATACTTCTTACTGTTACGAATAAGAATAATTTTATTTGACATAAATACAATGAAACTGTTACATTTGTTCATAAGATATATCGAGAATCGTAATATAGTAACGGTCTAGCTATGCAACAGGCAAGCAATGACAACTACCCTCTGCACTAGTTAAAAACTGTGTTGCAGCAGTGCAGTATCACCGCAGCCACCAACTAACTAACTTGACACTCCACAGACATTGTGTATGCGCAGCTGAGAGCTCATGAGTTACTGGTCAACTGTTATTTGGATTCATTGTTTGATTTTTAAGGAGGTTAATATTCATTTGTAATTTGGGTTTACATGTCATAAGCAGTTTGCAAATGAGTTGAAGACACTGATGAGTCATTTGCTTTCACTCAGTCTTTGTTTTATTCGTACTTTGTTTTATCATTAACCAAATATTTTTATTACTACCTGAGCTCTTTTGAATTGTGGTATATAAGTTGTTCTGATTTATTTATTTATTTATATAGCCTTTTGGACTGACTGAGAGATATTTATTTATATAAAGTCTCTCAGCTCAGTGTGCCTATCGGCAAAGGCCTCCTCCAATGTCTTCCACTGTTTGCGGTCGTGGGCGACCCGACTCCACTTCGAACCTGCAGTGAGCTTCAGCTCATCCTCCCAGCGCATATGATGACGTCCTCGTGTTGTTCTGATATGTTAGCTATATTATTGTGAAGTTTTATCAAAATCCATTATTAGTTTTTGTGTGAAAGTTCTTCTTGAACTTTCACACATTCTAACGTACATTGTCACAATAAACTTTCACATTTACCTATCATATTAGTAGGATAGTAACATCTTATTCATTCCAGTTCAAATTACACTTTACAAACATTAACAATCTCTGTTTTGTGGATGTTCATGGGTGGTGTTGATTACTTTCCATCTGGTGATTGGCTTGCTTGTTTGTACGCCTCTAGCTTAAAAAAAGTTCAAATTATCTTAAATGTAAGGAAACAAATAAATGTTTTATAATAGGTCATAATTCTTGGTTTTATTTGAGTTTATAAATCAACATCTTCATATAATTTCAGAGAATTATCTAACAATAAAAAAAAATTTGCGGTTTTCAAAATCTTAACATTTGAACATCCTAACAGAATACTGCATTTTTTTTTTGGCGGCACTTTCATGATTGGACAAAGAATATATGAAAGTCCGAGGATCTCCTTTTCGATGTTTGTTCTAATTGCATCTGTTTCCCCCAGTAAACGACGGCAGGACCGCGACAGTGCCGAGATACGATGGGCTGGGCAGCGCATTCGTGACAATAGTAAAAAAGGAGGGCTTCCGTGGACTCTACAGGGGCGTTACACCCAACGTTTGGGGATCGGGATCGGCGTGGGGGTTCTATTTTCTATTGTAAGTTATTTTATTTTTCTTATTTATATGATATTCTTTTTTAATCTCAGAATAATTATAGGGAAACCACGGGCAACTGTCCCTTAAACATGCATCTTTACCTAGGGTGTAAACAACAGCGCTCCCAACAGCCCTCTATGCAGGGGATGCTTCAGCGCTGAGGAATCAGTCGCACACGTAGTCCTGGATTGCGATGCGGTGACCAGTCAACGCAAAGAAATCCTCGGATCGGCGAGGTCACTCCGCGAAGCCTGTAAAGCTCCCAGGAAGCTTCTGCGCTTCTGGGTGGAGTTGGGCTGGCTTGAATAGCCAGGACCCAACACGCACAATGGACTAAATGGCAGTCTTAAGTGCGGAAAAAGGAATCCACTTTACATTACAGTACACTACAATATTTTCTTAAATCTAGGTAGATCAGATACGAGCGAAGCTGCTTATCTTAGACTAAGAACTCCTTTTCATCTTAGCGTGTGATTCCCAGTGGCGTCCAAAGGGTATGCTTGGACCATGATTCAGGGTATGGGAAGTCTGGTAATTATAATGCTGCTTCTCTTAGGATAAGAACTCATGGACAGGTTTTACCCGCGCCTACAGCTCTTGCGGATTTTTTTTTCAAAACTTATTAGAGAGCAGTTTTGTGCGGTTTAGCGGGCGAAGTATAGAAAAACCGCGTTGCCCGCCGGTGCAGCGGGTGCCGCAAACAACCGGCCTCAAATCGCGTCGTGAGATTGCTATCTGCTAATCCTTACTTCGTGATCCTACAAGTGTTGCGGTTCATCTACCGCCAGTCCTTGTCCGTCTTTGGACCTGAAATTAGCAGATACCTGGACGTCTGACACGGGTTCAAAGTGGGAAGACAAGTTGATTGGTCCGAGCACGTCTATTATTAATTGAGTATGCTTCGCAATAAATACCCTGACTGCAATGACTGCCTGGGTGGCGCAGTGGTTAGTGGGTCGCACTATAGAGCGACGGTTGCGCAAGTGGTCCCGGGTTCGATCCCCGGGTCGGGCTGAACAATTTGTATCTAAGTTTTCGGCAAGAAATCTTATCTTTAAGATGTCAAAACTCTTAAACAAGCTCTCTTAAAGCTACTTAATGCTGGTGTAACTACCTCAGGCTACGGTTGAAGCCTATAATTTGATTCGCTTCACTTCGTATTGCATACTGTGCCCACGTGTCTATTCACGTGTATTCATGTACATTAGTTGAAAATATCGACATAATTATTGTGAACAAGCCTTGTAAAGGTCTGAAGCCAAATTTTAGCTTATTTGGTGGTCTGCTCTCTGTACCAAATGTTTGTATAAAGCAAGACAATATGAACTCTATTTTAAAAGATGACACATTACCTGGTGTCATATTAAAAGAGCTAAAAGTGTTTTATTTACAAAAACTGTAATCTGTTTGTAGGTAATCCTTAGCGGCTTTAATTATATCTCGAGTGGCTTTATCTCAAAAATGCATACAATAATATTTGAATGAATATATTCTATCTTGCAATGAGCTAGAATCAGCGGAAGGCGCCCATTAAGACGACGGGTAGTAACTAGCGACACCAATCGATTTTAATTGTTAGCTACTAAACCGGACCTATTTGAAACCATTTCGGGGTTGTTACTTCTCGGCAAACACTTATACTATTTATTAAATAACCATGCACAAATGTTGGGTTCAACGCGTACGCGAAAAATTGATTACCGTCAAAAGCGGCCACTTTTAGCATGAATCAATTTGTCGCGTACAAAAACGGACCCAACATTTGTGACCCAACAATCAACAGTGGATATCAGAATAAATACTTCTTTAATCCGAGTAAGAGCAATGAAATGTCGAGATATCCTCAAATTACAAATTATTTTGATATTACGTTTGTATTGGAAATGTGTTGTTCGCCGGACCCTTAATATTTCCACCCTGAACACGATTAAATTTTAAGTGCGTTATTTATTTAGATCTGTGTCTCATTAGAGAGGGCTTAACGACTGACAACATGCAATACCCTTACAGCTATAACGCAATAAAGACATGGATACAAGGCGGGAACGCGCGGACGCCGCTCGGGCCCGGTCTACACATGCTGGCGGCGGCGGAGGCCGGCGTGCTGTCCCTGGTGATGACCAACCCCATCTGGGTGGTGAAGACGCGGCTGTGTCTGCAGTACAGCGGGGAGCAGCTCGCCGAACACAAGCGGTACAAGGGCATGGTTGACGGGCTGTCCAAGATCTACCGCACTGAGGGCATCAGGGGACTCTATCGGGTGAGTTTAACTTTTTTTTATATAGTACCTTCGGTACGATTCGATTTCGTTGTAGCCCCTCACCTTCGACTGATTCATACTGTTTTGTATGTTATGTATTGGCGTCGTTTGCCGAAAAGTACTTTAAAGTTTTGAGCTCCATGGGGGACACTGGTGACCGACAAACAATAAATATTTATTGTGTCCGGTTTGATGGCAGTCAATGTGTTAAACCGGCGGTTTACAATGAGTACTGGAATAAATAAATCCCCTTTGTTTGACAGACAACATACTGACTGAATAACATATTTATTATTTGCATGCTTTTGTTACCAAAGTGTTACTTATCGTTTTTGAAAAACACAAAATCTTAACATCGTGAAAATTTCAGAAGATGACGTCATTCTTCAAATTATTTATTAATTTTTGTTCATAACTTGTATGCTTTGCTCTCTGTTTTCCACACATCTTAAAGCATAATATTATGTACTTACGAAATTTCATCGACATTAATTTAATATAGTATTATTTAATTCTGTATTCTAACGGTCTACGTTAGAATACAAGGTTACTGCGTTAGTATACAAAAAGGTGTGGTTTTGACGTGGTAAAAGATGACGTAACTAATGAGGTTAACATGTCCTATTACGTAAGCGGCAGTGACACCATCATATTTTCACGACTTTATTGACAGAGAATAGGCTTATTATTATACAAGCCTAAGTCATAGACAGAATAAACATCTAAAGGCCATCAACACGTACAACCTGTGCGGATAAAGAATGGGATCAGAAATGGCGGCGAATCTATTCACTTCTCGCTCGCACACTATTTGCGTCTATACTCGCACTAGAAGGGTGCGAGTATAGACGCAAATAGTGTGCGAGTATAGACGCAAATAGTGTGCGAGCGAGAAGTGAATAGATGCGCCGCCATTTCTGATCCCATTCTTTATCCGCACAGGTTGTAATGAAAATACAATTTTGCGCTCAGACATTTATAAAATAACAGCGTGCTCACCATTCCGGAGGGAAAATACTTTCATTTCATAATTATCGCCATTATGTATCTATACATACATATCAATATATTATTAAGTCGTTTTAGCACCAAGAACACGCGTCTCACCTGAATGTAATGAAGATGACTCGTAAAATGATGACGTCACGTTTCTGTGTCGTCACATAACTCAATCGTTTTTTGGCAACTGGTACAGAAATCACGAGTGTCGTGCCAGTCAAACGCACCATTGTATGAAACGAAAGTACTGTCATTAATTACAAGCTTTTGTTTAAGGAGACGGGTAGGGCGCACTAGCGAAGCCAATCGATTATAATTGTTAGCTACTAAACCGGATCTATTTGAAACAATTTCGGGGTTACAACCTCTCGGCAAACACTTATACTATTTAATAACCATGCACAAATTTTGGGTCCAACGCGTACGCGAAAAATTGATTCACGCCAAAAGCGGCCACTTTTAGCGTGAATCAATTTTTGGCGTACAAAAACAGATCCAACATTTGTGAATGGTTATTTATTAAATAGTATAAGTGTTTGCCAAGAGGTTGTAACCCCGAAATTGTTTAAAACATTTCCGGATTAGTAGCTAACAATTATAATCATTGGCGTCGCTAGTGTGCCCTAACCGTCACCTTATGGGTTTCGCGGAGTGAATTACCGGAGGTTCAATCCGTTGGAACGGGAATTTAAAGCTTGGCAGCGCAATTGTGACTTCACTGGCGGCAATCGCTTACCATTAGGTGCTTGTCTGCTACTTAATACCTACATGAAGGGCATTGAGTACCACCTCCTATTTTGGAGTCGGTTAAAAAAGTGTGTCACCTTCAGCTCTTGCTATAGTGCCCAGAGGGCCCAATATAAAAGCAAACGTTACGACCTAATCGGAGTTTCCCTTTTCTGTGTGTCTGTCACACACGCGTGTCTCATTTGTTTGGATCATCGTCATCATCGTCAGCCCAGTTAAGTCCCCACTGCTGGGGCACGGGCCTCCCTCAATCACGAGAGGGGTAATTGCCATACTCACCACGCTTGGCAGACGGGTTGGCGAGGATTTTGATATAAATGCAGAGTTTTCCTTCTCTGGGTGCTGATGATCATGCCAGCAGCTTTACCTTAGTCGCCTTTTACGACACCTCGGTAAGAGTGAGGGTGGCCTATTCTACTCTGCCGGGGACCACACGGCAAATTGTTTGGATGCGACTGGTATATTCTCGTTCGTTTCGGGACGGCTTAGAATTAAGGTGACGGGTAGGGCACACTAGCGATGCCAATCGATTTAAATTTTTAGCTACTAAACCGGATCTATTTTAAACAATTTGGGGGTTACAACCTCTCGGCAAACACTTATACTATTTATTAAATAACCATGCACAAATGTTGGGCCCAACGCGTACGCGAAAAATTGAAAGCGGCCACTTTTGGCGTGAATCAATTTTACGCGTACAAAAACGGACCCAACATTTGTGCATGGTTATTTAATAAATAGTATAAGTGTTTGTCGATCGGTTGTAACCCTGTATTGTTTAATACACGCTACGCTAAGACGAAAGCGATGGAAGAGTATATAATTTTCTTCTTAATGTTTTTACCTTTGTTATGTTGCTTTTTCTGTACACGTAGGTACATACCGACCTACACGTGACTTCATGGAGTTTACGTGTGCCTCCATAAATCAGTTGTCCGGCGCAGACGCTACCAATGGCCTATTCATAGCCCGCTGTATGCCCGCTCATGTTCGGGTTCTTCTGAGAATCTCTGCGGTTAATTAGAGACTTAATACCCACCTGTGTCATATATAATACCTACTTACTCGTAGTTCTAGTTACTTAGTTGGTCCTGCGCCCAATCCCTCTCTGGTCCTGTCACGTTGGTGTCCCATCGGAATATGAGTGTAAGGGAATAGATAGTGCACTTGTGTTTGCGCACACACTTGAGCACTATGATGTATGTCCTGCGTACGTGGCTGATCGTTGAGATTGGCCGCCGTAGCCGTAATCGGTTGAATATTATTACCTACTAGCGTCCTAGGTAAAGTGGTTATTAAGCCAGTGTTGCTGGATCCGGTTTGTAACATTTTCGATTTTTTTTCCCAAAATTTTTATCGCAAAATGATACGCTTGGCAACTTTTTTCCCTAGATTCCCGTTTATTAAAGAAATGGTGACCGGTGAGATGATTCTTTTTTATGCCGATGTAAAATGGCATTCCCACATGACAATGAAGAAATATTTTTCAACATTAATTCCAACATGATTCCAACCAAAAGGTATTATTTTTTTCCCAAAACATTTCCCCAACAAAATTATTTTTCCCCAGATTTGCAAAAAAACACTTCAATCTACCAACCATGGATTAAACCTAATTCCATTATAGTAGCGATGACTTGATTTCTATGATGGAAGCCTTTGCCTTGCAGACTAACTTACTACAAACGACCTGTCCCGGCTTATTATGCATGTATTGCATATAACGCATATAAATCTTCCACTTGAATTACTCTATCTCTTTAAAAAACTGCATTAAAATTCGTTCTTCCTCATCTTAGCGTGTGATTGCGTCCAAAGCTGTGGCCTGGAGCCCGAGGTACGCTTGGACCATGATTCAGAATTTCAGGAGTATGGTAATTACAATGAAGCGACTGCCGTCTGACCTTCGCAAACCTTTAACAGGGGAAACAGATCAAATTAGTCATCGTTACACGTATCAGAAACTATCCGAAACGTGCTGTTTCCTCACGATGTCTTCCCTCACCGCCGAGATGATTGTAGAAATACGCATAAGTAAAGTATCAGCCTATCAACTGTCCCACTGCAGGGCAAAGGCCTCCATCATAGGAATCAAGTTATCGCTACTAGATGGGATTAGGCTTAATCACCACGGTTGCTAAATGCGGATTGGTAATCACAAACCCGAAATATGTCCGAAAAAATCGAAACATACTTTTTCGCTCGACCCGGGAATCGAACCTAGGACCCCGATATCACTGCCCGGTACTTAAACCACTAGACCAACAGGGCGTTATTTCTAAAAAATCAGAGATGCATGCTCGGATAAGAAATCACGACCCCGCGTGTAGAAGGCGCGTTCCGAACCACTGGGCTACCAATCGCATTAAATCCGTTGTAGTTTTAAAGCTTAGAGCCTAATCATAGAGACAGAACTTCGTTTTCTATTATGTAGTGATATGTTGTTAATAATAATAATATCCTCCAACCGATTACGGCTACGGCTAATCTCAACGACCAGACACGTATGCAAGATATATTATAGTGCTCAAGTGTGTGCGCAAACACAAGTGCACTCTCTATTCCCTTACCCGCAAAATCCGATGTGACACAAGTGTGACACGAACGGACAGGGATCGAGCGCAGGACTAACAGCTTAACGTGCTTTCCGAGGCACGTGGGTACAAGACCGCCCACTTCCAGACTCCGGGCTGACACTAAGAATTTCTTTGCGAAAATTTAGGTACTTACAAGTTTTTGGCCCGACTCGAAGCTATTGCGCAGCGGTCGCTTTAAACTGCGACCCACTAACCACTGCGCCACCGAGGCAGTCGACATGCAGTTATCATTGTTATGAAAGAAGGAAAAATTAAATAATAAAAAGTTTTTAAACTTATCGCTACTATCATTAAGTGAAATGAGGCGTTTCGTGCAGGTCGTGCCACGCCGATTTATACTCCGTTATTTATTTATCGATTACATCCCGAAAACCTCAATAGGTATCGTGAATGAAGTTCATTTAGCATGTTAGATCAACAAAATAAGCGAAAAAAATATCTGCTGGTCCATACATTATTCATCATCAGCAACCCACACTCGTACACTGCTGGACATAGGTCTCCCCTAATGCATGCCACTGCTCCCGATTTTCGGCCACTCTCATCCAGCCCACACCAGCCAGCCTTCGAATGTCATCATCCCATCTTGTCGCTAGGCGTCCTACACTATGCTTACCGAGTCGCGGTCTTCACTCAAGGACTTTACGGCTCCAACGGCTGTCAGTTCTGCGGCTAAGTATGACCAGCCTACTGCCACTTCAGTTTGCTAATTCGGTGGTTCAGAGATACTCCGAGCATAGCCCTTTCCATAGCTCTTTGAGCGACTTTGAACCGGTGGACTAGTCCAGCCGTGAGTGTCCACGTCTCGGCACCGTAAGTCATGACCGGAAGGACGCACTGGTCGAAGACTTTCGACTTAAGACATACATTATTGCCGGGTGGATATTCTATTTTGTATGGACAGCTGATTTTTCATCTTTTATTTTGTTGATCTAACATCCTAAATGGAATTCATTCACGATACATCATTCATGATCATTTATAAGATTTTCTGAATGTAAAAGATAAAAAGGTGTATTTTATATCAAAGTAAAAAGTCTCATAATAACTCTTTCCTGTCTGGAAATCTTTAAACACCTAAATAAATAATCACAACTCAACTGGCTGGTCGATACAATGAATATGAACATTGAATTGGAGTACGTAGTAGAATATAACAGAAAATCAATGTTTATTGGTTTGCGTGTGTATGAGTCTGTCACGACGCCCTGCTAAAACGAGATATTGCTAATTGGGAACAAATTGATGTTATGTCTAATACCCATTTACGGAAGAAAAGTATCCATCTATCTATACACGTATTTGGAACTTTAAGGTGACGGGTAGGGCACACTAGCGACGCCAATCGATTTTAATTTTGAGCTACTAAACCGGATCTATTCTAAACAATTTCGCGGTTACAACTTCTCGGCAAACACTTATACTATTTATAAATTAACCATGCACAAATGGTGGGTCTAACGCGTACGCGAAAAATTGATTCACGCCAAAAGCGGCCGCTTTTAGCGTGAATCAATTTTTCGCGTACAAAAACGGACCCTACATTTGTGCATGGTTATTTAATAAATAGTATAAGTGTTTGCCGAGAGGTTGTAATCCCGAAATTGTTCAAAATAGATCCTGTTTAGTAGCTAAAAATTAAAATTAATTGGCGTCGCTAGTGTGCCCTACCCGTCCGTCACCTTAAGGATTTTTACCGTGGGAGAGCCACTCTTTGAAATGCGAATGATATTTTGTTTTGAGCTATAATCAATTATTATTTTTTTTCATTATCATTATCTTATATGAACAGGATAAATTAATTTTCTCCTATTTGCATACTCATATTTTCTCGTTCAATTACGTTATGCAACTTGGCAGCCCTAGCCATGCAGAGCACCACATTATTACGTATACGAACTCACGCTTTGCCAATACTTCGGTTTTTGCTAGCAGATAATAATATTTGTTTTGCATGTTATTCTCGCAGTTATCTGATAAACCCGGGCCTGCGGTCTAGCGGTTTAACGAGAAAATAAAATATTTACTCTGTAATTGCACGTTATTGTACTATTGTTACCATAAGTAGTACAACTTGTGCGGATAAAGAATGGGATCAGAAATGGCGGCGCATCTATCCACTTCTCGCTCGCACACTATTTGCGTCTATACTCGCACCCCACGAGTGCGAGTTTTCCTAGTGTTGTCTCCGACTTGTATTGTGAGCTCTGTCTGTTGTCTGTGTTAAGATGTGTGATATGAACAATGTTTTTCAGTAGTTTTAATAACTGAGTCCACTGAGTTATCAAAGTTTCGGCATGAATGGGCCGGCTCGACCGGAGTGATACCACGGCCTCACATAAAACCGGCTTGAAGCATCATTGTGTTTTGTTTCGCTGCGTCAGTTAGGGTATGGAGTCGCGTGTGTCTATGGGCGGCGGCAATCGCTTACCATCAGGCGATCCGTCTGCTCGTCTGCCGCCTATTACATAAAAAAAAGTTATCAAATCAATTCTACCCTATCTATTACATTAAAAAAATCCTAAGGCCCGATTCGACTAATCTTAAACGAGAATAAATCTTTGTTATTGGAGCTCTGTCATTCTATATCAATCTGACGTTATATCATAGATTTATCCACGGATAGAGACTGGTTGAATCGGGCCTGACGGTCGCTCTCAGAGACGTCATATAAGCTAATGTTCATTAACTTTAGTGTCCGTAGTCTATATGTGCATCAAAATAAGTGTCAATTTTTTTTCTTATGTAGCCAACTAAGTTAATCATGAGTGTGGCAGTAAGTCCACTAATTATGCCCTAAAATATTATCAAGAAATAATTTAAGGAAAAAATTTGTACATAGAAAATAAATACTATCTCACAGCTTCGGAAGTTTATTTTACGACCATGACAGTGAAAATTTAAGGTAGATTTCTATCTACATGTATAAAGAAAACATACGATCACGTTTTCCTCTTATAATCTACTTACAGCGTATAAAATAAACAAAACAATGACAAACGTAATGGTTATCGATGACGTCACAATCACAAAGCAACGAAAGTGACAACTTGTCATGAAATTGCCGGATCACATGCCTCGTGAGGGGTCGATAAATTTTGCTGTCAAATTAGTTTGGTGATGAATATGCGCGATAAACTGGATTTGTGTTATGATTTAACATTGCACATTGGTATCGTCAAATGCTTACAGATAGCTTCACGAAAGATGACCACAAATGGCGACCATAAAAAAACAGTAATCTCATAAAAAAACAAAACACATTCAGTCAATTTGGGTAACTTTGAATTATCTAGTAACTTTGAACAAAACTGGCTTAAAGATTCCCTATTTTATTCCTTGGAATTCCTATACAATTTAAAACGGTATCTACGTTGAACGGATCGACCTTTAGATACCGTTTTAAATTGTATAGGAATTCCAAGAAACAAAACAAAAAATCCTTAAACCAGTTCTATTCAAAGTTACAATGTAATTCTAAGTTACCCAAATTGACTGTTCTAAATTTGACACATTATTAGGTCTGAAGAACAAACACATTATTTTCTATTTAATAGAGAATTGTTTTTTGTTTGTACATACATATGTTTTGTTGCTTTATTTTAGATGGTGTAAAAGCTCAAATAAAATAATATCTAGAATACATAGTACTCATACATAATCTTGCTATACAAGTAATTTTTTTTTATAAAAACGTGTCTCTCTAATCACTCGAAATTGGCAGAGTTAAGGCGACGGGTAGGCCTAGCTAGCGACACCAATCAATTTAAATTATTAGCTACTAAACCGGATCTATTTTAAACAATTTCGGGGTTACAATCTCTCGGCAAACACTTACACTATTTATTTATTAAATAAACGTGCACAAATGTTGGGTCCAACGCGTACGCGAAAGATTTATTCACACTGCGGCCACTTTTGGCGTGAATCAATTTTTCGCGTACAAAAACGGAGACGCCGAGAGATTGTAACCCCGAAATTGTTTAAAATAGATCCGGTTTAGTAGCTAAAAATTTCCTTAAGTAGACCGTTATTTTTTATCGTTTACATCCCGTAAATCTCATAAATGGCGAAAAAAAAAATCTGCTGTTCCATTCTATTAGAATATCCAACCGGTAATAATGTATCGAATAAGCGAAATAAAATCAGCTGGATTTTATTTCGCTTATTTTGGTAATCTGACGTGCTAAATGGGCTTTATTCACGACACCTATTATGAGGCTTTCGGGATGTAAACGAGAAAAAAAATATGTGTTGTATAAAAAAAAAAGAATTGCTTTGTCTTAAGTCTTTTCTACATGAGATTACATGCTTAGAGGGTCGCCATTTGATCAGGAGCCCAATTCTCGGGCTCGTGACATTTATTTTCATACGACATATATCACTAAAACATAGTTTTTTTTGTATGGTTTTCGGGTGATATCCGCCATGTTCTCAAAATATCACAAGTATGAGAATTGGGCTCCAGTACTGGCTGTCTGTCTGTCGACCACTATCCAACCGTTTATGATCAAAAATATGTTTCAGTATCGTTTACTTTCATTGCAACCTTTCGTTCTAGAGACTGGAGTTTGGGAATTTTAGTATTTATGCTGGCATACGTTTTGGCAAAGGTGTTTTTTGGCTACATTCACTTTACGTTCATTCACGTAAATAGCACAAATAAATGTAAGTATTCACTGATTCATTTTGGACATTGATCAAAATAGTTACAAACAATATCTTTTACTTACAACCGCATATTCTTGAATAACACATTTACTATAATCCATTCAGTATCTGAACAAGGTGAATTGGACAGTTCTATTTTGACATCAAAAGTGTGACGCTCCTTGTAAAACTAACAGATGTTTTTAAAAATCGAGATGTTTTCTTGAGAAATCTAATCGACTTTTATTTGTTTAGTTTTTAATCTTAATCGATATTTTATCTACGCATTTAAACTATCTGAATATGAAATACATTATTTAAAAAATTCTTTGTTGTACACAAGCAATAAATGGCAAATAATTGAATAATATGCATCTTATTCATCTGAAAAATAACAACTCTTGCTTGTCGTGCCGCAACCACCTTCGTCACCTAGAGAAATTACTGGTCTTGACTATGCGGACATATTTTGTACGAGACAATAATCGTGATTCGATGTCAAGATGGCCGCCATACCGATTACTGTTTATCGTTGCGATGATCGTTACATCGTTTGTGTCAATCCCTGCGAGCATAAAATCCTATTAACGCATTATGCAATTCATAAGATATTTATACAAATTTTATTGGTAAATAATTATTTTAAAGTTCTTGTTCAGATTAATTGAATGAATACTTGTTATTTTTTTACATTAGTTAGTTATTGATTTTTACAACTTAATATTTTGATTTGTAGAAAGTGGATGCTTTATTTGTTGCTGTTTACCGTATAGTGTATAATTATTATTACTCAGTATACAGGGTGTTTGGTAATGGGTATAACATACCGAAAGGTGTGTATACAGCCCGTGTATGTAAACGCTATGCCAGTGTCAAAAACTGGATTTTGTGAAATTTATGATTTCCGATTCTTCCATACAAAAGTGAAAATTATTTTTTCACAAAACAAAAATTGACAACCCTGATTGTCAATGAAATGACTCCTCCCACTAAAATCCCTGGTACTTTTTATTGGACAATCTGGCGCAACCGCATATGCGCAGTACGAAACCTAAGCGATAAAAACTAACTCTGAACTTCCTCCTACCTTACAGTATTGATAATCCCAATCCGTAGTAGATATCCTGTTGAATAAGATAATCACAAAAACGATCACTTTCAATGATGAAACACAATTCACTACGCAGGCACACAGAACAGCTTTATTATTCTCAATCTTTTTTTTTGCCTGTATTAATCTAAACCACACCTACTTATTTCTAGCTAGTCTCGCCTGTAAACCGATAAACTGAACCTAGGCTAAAATAATTTCAATCACTTAATTCTAACCTATGCACTCTTCGGAATCACAAAACGTTCACAAACCTAAAAACAAACGTTAAACCGACTTTTATGTAGCCAGCGTAACTTATTATGACCGACAAAGGTGGCAGAAATAGCAATCAGGCTCATTTTATCAACTTAAATCACGGAATTCACGTAAAACAACAATTTACATATCGCGGGGCGGTCAACTGAAAAGGAACTGCTCGAACCGAGAGGCGGGGGGGATTGCGTTTCATTCATCCCATGCCGATCCGTAAAAATCGCAACCTGTCGGCAGGTGGCCCTACAACAAACTTAACGTTATGACCAAATCGGAGTTTCCCTCTCTTTCACACACCCTGTGTATCTCCTTTGTTTGGATACGACAGGTAAATTCTCGTTCGTTACGTCAGGACGGGTTTATTTTAGGCCACGAAAACATAAACATTTTCGATTTAGGGGATGTCACGTTGGCAGAAATTATCGACTAATCGATAATTATATCAATTGACAGCCCAAACCGAAGTCACGACGATACCGTTTTTACCGTAACCGTTTGATACAATACTTTTCTCATAATAATAAAATAGTTTTGCATGTTATTCTCGCAGTTATCTGATAAACCCGGGCCTGCGGTCTAGCGGTTTAACGAGAAAATAAAATATTTACTCTGTAATTGCACGTTATTGTACTATTGTTACCATAAGTAGTACAACCTGTGCGGATAAAGAATGGGATCAGAAATGGCGGCGCATCTATCCACTTCTCGCTCGCACACTATTTGCGTCTATACTCGCACCCCACGAGTGCGAGTTTTCCTAGTGTTGTCTCCGACTTGTATTGTGAGCTCTGTCTGTTGTCTGTGTTAAGATGTGTGATATGAACAATGTTTTTCAGTAGTTTTAATAACTGAGTCCACTGAGTTATCAAAGTTTCGGCATGAATGGGCCGGCTCGACCGGAGTGATACCACGGCCTCACATAAAACCGGCTTGAAGCATCATTGTGTTTTGTTTCGCTGCGTCAGTTAGGGTATGGAGTCGCGTGTGTCTATGGGCGGCGGCAATCGCTTACCATCAGGGCGATCCGTCTGCTCGTCTGCCGCCTATTACATAAAAAAAAGTTATCAAATCAATTCTACCCTATCTATTACATTAAAAAAAATCCTAAGGCCCGATTCGACTAATCTTAAACGAGAATAAATCTTTGTTATTGGAGCTCTGTCATTCTATATCAATCTGACGTTATATCATAGATTTATCCACGGATAGAGACTGGTTGAATCGGGCCTGACGGTCGCTCTCAGAGACGTCATATAAGCTAATGTTCATTAACTTTAGTGTCCGTAGTCTATATGTGCATCAAAATAAGTGTCAATTTTTTTTCTTATGTAGCCAACTAAGTTAATCATGAGTGTGGCAGTAAGTCCACTAATTATGCCCTAAAAATATTATCAAGAAATAATTTAAGGAAAAAATTTGTACATAGAAAATAAATACTATCTCACAGCTTCGGAAGTTTATTTTACGACCATGACAGTGAAAATTTAAGGTAGATTTCTATCTACATGTATAAAGAAAACATACGATCACGTTTTCCTCTTATAATCTACTTACAGCGTATAAAATAAACAAAACAATGACAAACGTAATGGTTATCGATGACGTCACAATCACAAAGCAACGAAAGTGACAACTTGTCATGAAATTGCCGGATCACATGCCTCGTGAGGGGTCGATAAATTTTGCTGTCAAATTAGTTTGGTGATGGATATGCGCGATAAACTGGATTTGTGTTATGATTTAACATTGCACATTGGTATCGTCAAATGCTTACAGATAGCTTCACGAAAGATGACCACAAATGGCGACCATAAAAAAAACAGTAATCTCATAAAAAAAACAAAACACATTCAGTCAATTTGGGTAACTTTGAATTATCTAGTAACTTTGAACAAAACTGGCTTAAAGATTCCCTATTTTATTCCTTGGAATTCCTATACAATTTAAAACGGTATCTACGTTGAACGGATCGACCTTTAGATACCGTTTTTAAATTGTATAGGAATTCCAAGAAAACAAAACAAAAAATCCTTAAACCAGTTCTATTCAAAGTTACAATGTAATTCTAAGTTACCCAAATTGACTGTTCTAAATTTGACACATTATTAGGTCTGAAGAACAAACACATTATTTTCTATTTAATAGAGAATTGTTTTTTTGTTTGTACATACATATGTTTTGTTGCTTTATTTTAGATGGTGTAAAAGCTCAAATAAAATAATATCTAGAATAACATAGTACTCATACATAATCTTGCTATACAAGTAATTTTTTTTTATAAAAACGTGTCTCTCTAATCACTCGAAATTGGCAGAGTTAAGGCGACGGGTAGGCCTAGCTAGCGACACCAATTAATTTAAATTATTAGCTACTAAACCGGATCTATTTTAAACAATTTCGGGGTTACAATCTCTCGGCAAACACTTACACTATTTATTTATTAAATAAACGTGCACAAATGTTGGGGTCCAACGCGTACGCGAAAGATTTATTCACACTGCGGCCACTTTTGGCGTGAATCAATTTTTCGCGTACAAAAACGGAGACGCCGAGAGATTGTAACCCCGAAATTGTTTAAAATAGATCCGGTTTAGTAGCTAAAAATTTCCTTAAGTAGACCGTTATTTTTTATCGTTTACATCCCGTAAATCTCATAAATGGCGAAAAAAAAAAAATCTGCTGTTCCATTCTATTAGAATATCCAACCGGTAATAATGTATCGAATAAGCGAAATAAAATCAGCTGGATTTTATTTCGCTTATTTTGGTAATCTGACGTGCTAAATGGGCTTTATTCACGACACCTATTATGAGGCTTTCGGGATGTAAACGAGAAAAAAAATATGTGTTGTATAAAAAAAAAAAGAATTGCTTTGTCTTAAGTCTTTTCTACATGAGATTACATGCTTAGAGGGTCGCCATTTGATCAGGAGCCCAATTCTCGGGCTCGTGACATTTATTTTCATACGACATATATCACTAAAACATAGTTTTTTTTGTATGGTTTTCGGGTGATATCCGCCATGTTCTCAAAATATCACAAGTATGAGAATTGGGCTCCAGTACTGGCTGTCTGTCTGTCGACCACTATCCACCGTTTATGATCAAAAATATGTTTCAGTATCGTTTACTTTCATTGCAACCTTTCGTTCTAGAGACTGGAGTTTTGGGAATTTTAGTATTTATGCTGGCATACGTTTTGGCAAAGGTGTTTTTTGGCTACATTCACTTTACGTTCATTCACGTAAATAGCACAAATAAATGTAAGTATTCACTGATTCATTTTGGACATTGATCAAAATAGTTACAAACAATATCTTTTACTTACAAACCGCATATTCTTGAATAAACACATTTACTATAATCCATTCAGTATCTGAACAAGGTGAATTGGACAGTTCTATTTTGACATCAAAAGTGTGACGCTCCTTGTAAAACTAACAGATGTTTTTAAAAATCGAGATGTTTTCTTGAGAAATCTAATCGACTTTTTATTTGTTTAGTTTTTTAATCTTAATCGATATTTTATCTACGCATTTAAACTATCTGAATATGAAAATACATTATTTAAAAAATTCTTTGTTGTACACAAGCAATAAATGGCAAATAATTGAATAATATGCATCTTATTCATCTGAAAAATAACAACTCTTGCTTGTCGTGCCGCAACCACCTTCGTCACCTAGAGAAATTACTGGTCTTGACTATGCGGACATATTTTTGTACGAGACAATAATCGTGATTCGATGTCAAGATGGCCGCCATACCGATTACTGTTTATCGTGCGATGATCGTTACATCGTTTGTGTCAATCCCTGCGAGCATAAAATCCTATTAACGCATTATGCAATTCATAAGATATTTATACAAATTTTATTGGTAAATAATTATTTTAAAGTTCTTGTTCAGATTAATTGAATGAATACTTGTTATTTTTTTTACATTAGTTAGTTATTGATTTTTACAACTTAATATTTTGATTTGTAGAAAGTGGATGCTTTATTTGTTGCTGTTTACCGTATAGTGTATAATTATTATTACTCAGTATACAGGGTGTTTGGTAATGGGTATAACATACCGAAAGGTGTGTATACAGCCCGTGTATGTAAACGCTATGCCAGTGTCAAAAACTGGATTTTGTGAAATTTATGATTTCCGATTCTTCCATACAAAAGTGAAAATTATTTTTTCACAAAACAAAAATTGACAACCCTGATTGTCAATGAAATGACTCCTCCCACTAAAATCCCTGGTACTTTTTATTGGACAATCTGGCGCCAACCGCATATGCGCAGTACGAAACCTAAGCGATAAAAACTAACTCTGAACTTCCTCCTACCTTACAGTATTGATAATCCCAATCCGTAGTAGATATCCTGTTGAATAAGATAATCACAAAAACGATCACTTTCAATGATGAAACACAATTCACTACGCAGGCACACAGAACAGCTTTATTATTCTCAATCTTTTTTTTTGCCTGTATTAATCTAAACCACACCTACTTATTTCTAGCTAGTCTCGCCTGTAAACCGATAAACTGAACCTAGGCTAAAATAATTTCAATCACTTAATTCTAACCTATGCACTCTTCGGAATCACAAAACGTTCACAAAACCTAAAAACAAACGTTAAAACCGACTTTTATGTAGCCAGCGTAACTTATTATGACCGACAAAGGTGGCAGAAATAGCAATCAGGCTCATTTTATCAACTTAAATCACGGAATTCACGTAAAACAACAATTTACATATCGCGGGCGGTCAACTGAAAAGGAACTGCTCGAACCGAGAGGCGGGGGGGATTGCGTTTCATTCATCCCATGCCGATCCGTAAAAATCGCAACCTGTCGGCAGGTGGCCCTACAACAAACTTAACGTTATGGACCAAATCGAGGTTTCCCTCTCTTTCACACACCCTGTGTATCTCCTTTGTTTGGATACGACAGGTAAATTCTCGTTCGTTACGTCAGGACGGGTTTATTTTAGGCCACGAAAACATAAACATTTTTCGATTTAGGGGATGTCACGTTGGCAGAAATTATCGACTAATCGATAATTATATCAATTGACAGCCCAAACCGAAGTCACGACGATACCGTTTTTACCGTAACCGTTTGATACAATACTTTTCTCATAATAATAAAAATAGTTTTTTCGATCATACCGGGCTCGTACAAATAATGGAACCCCCCCCCCC
>CM032463.1:9701379-9717103 GCA_019059595.1 Marasmia exigua
GACTAGCGCATTCAGGAAACTATATAAGACATATCGACGATCGTATAAGCGTAGTTGAATTTTTTACTAGTAAGCCATCCCCCTACCCGAGATATCGAACTGGTCATAATCGCTCTACAAAAAAAAAAAAATAAAGATGCCTTTTTGTGTGTATTTTGATAAAGCGCTTCAGGAAAACTATATAAAACATCGTATAATCGAAGTTGAATTTTCACTAGAAGGCCATACCCGCCCTAGATATCGAATTTGGTCAATAATCGATCTACAGCAAAATAATATGCTTTTGTGTGTATTTCGACTAGGCGCTTCAGAAAACATAATGAGAAATAGTAATCACGAAGTTGATTTTTTAGTGAGTAGCCATACCCGACTCAGGGGGTGGGTGATATCGAATCTGGTCATAATCGATCTACAGCAAAATAAGATGCTTTTCGTGTGTATTTTGACTAGGCGCTTCAGAAAACTATATAGACATCGGTATAAGCGTAGTTGATTTTTAGCTAGAAGCGCCAGATACCAGACCCTAGATTATTCGAATCTGTCATATCTATCTACAGCAAAATAAGATGCTTTTCGTGTGTATTTTGACTAGGCCTTCAGAACAACTATTATAAAGACATCGTATAGCGTAGTTGAATTTTAGCTAGAAGCCATACCCGACCCGAGATATCGATCTGTCTAATCGATCTAAGCAAAATAATGCTTTTCGTGTGTATTTTGACTAGGCGCTTCAGAAAACATATAAAGACATCGTATAAGCGTAGTTTGAATTTTTAGCTAAAAGCCATACCCGACCCGAGATTAGCGAAATCTAGGTCATAATCGATCTACAGCAAACTAAGAATCTTTTTGTGGTGGTATTTCGACTAAAAATCGCTTCAGGAAACTATATGGGAACATGATCCAGGCAGTTATTTTTAGTAAGAAGCCATACCCGCCCCAAATATCGAATCTGGTCATAATCGTATCTACAGCAAAATAAGATGCTTTTTGTGTGTTTTCGCTAGGCGCTTCCAGGAAAACGAGATGAGAAATCTATCAGCGAAGTTGATTTTTTTGTGAGATCATACCGACTCGTGACATTTCAATCTGGTCTAATCGTCTACAGCAAAATAAGATGCTTAGTTGTGTGTATTTGTGACTAGGCTCTTCAGGAAAAACTTATAATGAACATCGTATCAGCCAAGTTGAAATTTTTAAGTAAGTAGCCATACCGACCCAGATATCGATCTTGGGGGGTCATAATCGATCTACGCAAAATAAGATGCTTTTTTGTTTGTATTTTGACTAGCGCTTCGGAAAACCTAAAGAACATCGTAATTAGTCAAGTTGAATTTTTAGTAAGTAGCCATACCCGACCTAGATATCGATCTGGTCATAATCGACTACAGAAAAATAAGATGTTTTTTGTGTGCATTTTGACTCGGCGCTTCAGGAAAACTTATGAGACATCGTATCAGCAAGTTGAATTTTTAGTTAGTACCATACCCGACCCGAGATATCGTTCGGTCATAATCGATCTACAGCAAAATGAGATGCTTTTTGTGTTATTTTGATAAGCGCTTCAGGAAAACTATAGAAGACTCGTATAAGCGTAGTTGAATTTTTAGCTAGAACCTCCCCGACCCGAGATATCGAATCTGGTCATAATCATTCTACACAAATCAGCTGCTTTTTGTGTTTATTTCGCTAGGCCGCTTCAGGAAAACTATATTATAAATAGTATCAGCGAAGTTGATTTTTTAGTGAGTAGCCATACCCGCCCCCGAGATATCGAATTTGGTCAGAGCGATCTAAAGCAAATAAGATGCTTTTTGTGGTGTATTCGACTAGGCAGAGGACAAGGAAAACTATATGAGAAATAGTATCAACGAAGTTGATTTTTTAGTGATAGCCATAGCCCGACTCGTGATATCGAATCTGGGTCCTAATCGCTCTACAGCAAAATAAGATGCTTTTCGTGTGTATTTCGACTAGGCGCTGTCAGGAAAACTATATAAGACATCGTATAAGCGTGTTGAATTTTTAGCTAGAAGCGATACCAGACCCGAATATCGAATCTGGTCATACTCGACTACAGCAAAATAATATGCTTTTCGTGTGTTTTATGACTAGGCGGCTTCAGGAAAACTATATAAGACAATCGTATAAGCGTAGTTGAATTTTAGCTAGAAGCCGATACCCGCCATAAGAGGAATTAATCGAATCTGGTCATAATCGACTACAGCAAAATAAGATGCTTTCGTCTGTATTTTTGACTAGGCGCTTCAGGAAAACTATATAGAACATCGTATAAGCGTAGTTGAATTTTAGCTTACAAGCCATACCGCCCCCGAGATATCGAATCTGGTCATAATCGATCTACAGCAAAATAAGATGCTTTTTGTGTGTATTTCGGACTAGCGCTTCAGGAAAACTATATGAGATGTATCAGTCAAGTTGAATTTTAGTAAGAAGCCTACCCGACCGAAATATCGACATTCTGTCATGAATCGATCTACAGCAAAATTAAGATGCTTTTGTGTGTATTTCGACTAGGCCGCTTCGGAAAACTATATGAGAAATCGTATCAGCGAAGTTGATTTTTTGTAGTAGGCCTACCCGACTCGTGATATAGAATCTGGTCATAATCATCTCCAGCCAATAAGATGCTATTTGTGGTGTATTTTGACTAGGCGCTTCAGGAAAACTATATGATACATCGTAGCAGCAATTGAATATTAAGTAATTAGCCAGTACCCGACCCGAGAGTATGAATCTGGTCATATCGCTCTACAGCAAATAGATGCTTTTTGTTTGTATTTTGACTAGGCGCTTCAGGAAACTCTAAGAGACATCGGTATTAGTTCAAGTGAGATTTTTCGTAGTAGCCAACCCGCCTAAATATCGATTCTGGTCATAATCGATCTACAGAAAAATAAGTGCTTTTCGTGTGTATTTTGTGCTAGGCGCTTCAGGAAACTATATAAGAACCTATTCGTATAAGCGTAGTTGAATTTTAGCTAGAAGCCATACCCGAATCCCGAGATTATCGAATCTGGTCAAATCGATCTCAACAGCAAAATAAGATGCTTTTTGGTGTATTTCGACTAGGCGCGTCAGGAAAACTATGTAAAATCGTATCAGCGAAGTTGAATTTTTAGTAAGAACCATACCCGACCCGAGATATCCGAATCTTGTCAAATCGATCTACAGGCAAATAGATGCTTTTCTTGTGTATTTTGACTAGGCGCTTCAGGAAAACTATAGGACATCGTATCAGCGAAGTTGGAATTTAGTAAGAAGCCATACCCATACCGACTCGAGATATCGAATCTGGTCATAATCGATCTACAGCAAAATAAGATGATTTTCTGTGTGTATTTTGACTAGGCCGCTTCAGGAAATTATATAAGACATATCGCCGATCGTATAAGCGTAGTTGAATTTTAGCTAGAAGCCATAACCCGACCCGAGATATCGAATCTGTCTAATCGATCTACAGCAAAATAAGATGCTTTTTGTGGTGTATTTTGATAAAGCGCTCAGAAAACTATATAAAACATCGTATAAGCGAAGTTGATTTTTCAGCTAGAAGCCATAACCCGACCCGAGATATCGAATTTGGTCATAAGCGATCTACAGCAAAATAAGATGCTTTTTGTGTGTATTTTGACTAGGCGCTTTCAGGACAACTATATCAGACATCGTATAGCGTAGTTGAATTTTTTAGCTTAGAATCATACCCGAACCCGAGGATATCGAATCTGTCATAATCGATCTACAGCAAAATAAGATGCTTTTTGTGTGTTTTCGACTAGGCGCTTCAGGAAACTATTGAGATCGTATCAGCGCAGTTGAATTTTTAGAGAATCCTACCCTAACCCCAGATAATCGATCTGGTCATAATCCGATCTACAGCAAAATAAGATGCTTTTTGTGTTTTATTTTGACTAGCCTTCAGGAAACTGATGAGACATCTTATCATCGAAGTGAAATTTTAGTAAGAAGCCATACTCCGACTCCGATATATCGAATCTGCTCATAATCGACTACAGCAAAATAAGATGCTTTTCGTGTGTATTTTGACTAGGCGCTTCAGAAAACTATATAATACATCGTATAGCGGTAGTTGAATTTTTAGCTAGAAGCCATAACCCGACCCGAGATATCGAATCTGGTCATAATACGATCTAGCAGCAAAATAAAGATGGCTTTTTGGTGGTATTTCGACTAGGCGCTCAGGAAAACTATATGAGGAAATCGTATCAGCGAGTTGAATTTTTAGTAAGTAAGCCATAGCCCGACCCGAGATATCGAATCTGGTCATAATCGATCTACAGCAAAATAAGATGCTTTTCGTGTGTATTTTGACTAGGCGCTTCAGGAAAACTATATGAGACATCGTATCATCGAAGTTGAAATTTTTAGTAAGTAGCCATACCCGACCCGAGATATCGAATTCTGGTCATAATCGATCTACAGCAAAATAAGATGCTTTTTGTGTGATTTTAGACTAGGCGCTTCAGGAAAACTATATAGAGCATCGTATAAGCGAAGTTGAATTTTTAGATAAGAAGCCATACCCGACCCGAGATATCGAATCTGGTCATAATCGATCTACAGCAAAATAAGATGCTTTTGTGTGTATTTTCGACTAGGCGCTTCAGGAAACTATATGAGACATCGTATCAGCGAAGTTGAATTTTTAGTAAGAGCCATACCCGACTCGAGATATCGAATCTGGTCATAATCGATCTACAGCAAAATAAGATGCTTTTTGTGTGTATTTCGACTAGGCGCTTCAGGAAAACTATATGAGACATCGTATCAGCGAAGTTGAATTTTTAGTAAGTAGCCATACCCGACCTCGAGATATCGAATCTGGTCATAATCGATCTACAGCAAAATAAGATGCTTTTCGTGTGTATTTTGACTAGGCGCTTCAGGAAAACTATATGAGACATCGTATAAGCGTAAGTTGAATTTTTAGTAGAAGCCATACCCGACCCGAGATATCGAATCTGGTCATATCGATCTACAGCAAAATAAGATGCTTTTGTGTGTATTTCGACTAGGCGCTTCAGGAAAACTATATGAAGACATCGTATCAGCGAAGTTGAATTTTTAGCTAGAAGCCATACCCGACTCGATATATCGAATCTGGTCATAATCGATCTCACAGCAAAATAAGATGCTTTTCGTGTGTATTTTGACTAGGCGCTTCAGGAAAAACTATATAAGACATCGGTATAAGCGTAGTTGAATTTTTAGCTAGAAGCCATACCCGACCCGAGATATCGAATCTGGTCATAATCGATCTACAGCAAAATAAGATGCTTTTTGTGTGTATTTGACTAAGGCGCTTCAGGAAAACTATATAGACATCGTATCAGCGAAGTTGAATTTTAAGTCTAGAAGCCATACCGACCCGAGATATCGAATCTTGGTCATAATCGATCTACAGCAAAATAAGATGCTTTTTGTGTGTATTTGAATAGGCGCTTCAGGAAAACTATATGAGAAATCGTATCAGCGAAGTTGAATTTTTAGTAAGAAGCCATACCCGACTCGAGATATCGAATCTGGTCATAATCGATCTACAGCAAAATAAGATGCTTTTTGTGTGTATTTCGACTAGGCGCTTCAGGAAAACTATATGAGACATCGTATCAGCGAAGTTGAATTTTTAGTAAGTAGCCATACCCGACTCCGAGATATCGAATCTGGTCATAATCGATCTACAGCAAAATAAGATGCTTTTCGTGTGTATTTTGACTAGGCGCTTCAGGAAAACTATATGAAGACATCGTATCAAGCGAAGTTGAATTTTTAGTAAGAAGCCATACCCGACCCGAGATATCGAATCTGGTCATAATCGATCTACAGCAAAATAAGATGCTTTTGTGTGTATTTTCGGACTAGGGCGCTTCAGGAAAACTATATGAGACATCGTATAGCGAAGTTGAATTTTTAGTAAGAAGCCATACCCGACTCGAGATATCGAATCTGGTCATAATCGATCTACAGCAAAATAAGATGCTTTTCGTGTGTATTTTGACTAGGCGCTTCAGGAAAACTATATGAGACATCGTATCAGCGAAGTTGAATTTTAGTAAGAGCCATACCCGACCCGAGATATCGAATCTGGTCATAATCGATCTACAGCAAACATAAGATGCTTTTTGTGTGTTATCTTTGACTAGGCGCTTCAGGAAAACTATATGAGAAATCGTATCAGCCGAAGTTGAATTTTTAGTAAGTAGCCATACCCGAACTCGAGATATCGAATTCTGGTCATAATCGATCTACAGCAAAATAAGATGCTTTTGTGTGTATTTTGACTAAGCGCTTCAGGAAAACTATATGAGACATCGTATCAGCGAAGTTGAATTTTAAGTAAGATAGCCATACCCGACTCGAGATATCGAATTCTGGTCATAAATCGATCTACAGCAAATATAAGATGCTTTTGTGTGTTATTTTGACTAGGCGCTTCAGGAAAACTATAATGAGACATCGTATAAGTCGAAGTTGAAT
Source organism: Marasmia exigua (assembly GCA_019059595.1). Classification (NCBI taxonomy): domain Eukaryota; kingdom Metazoa; phylum Arthropoda; class Insecta; order Lepidoptera; family Crambidae; genus Marasmia; species Marasmia exigua. The sequence goes on from CM032463.1 coordinate 9,707,899, forward strand.
TTTTCAGCTAAGAAGCCATACCCGACCCGAGATATCGAATCTGGTCATAATCGATCTACAGCAAAATAAGATGCTTTTCGTGTGTATTTCGACTAGGCGCTTCAGGAAATACTATATGAAGACATCGTATAAGCGAAGTTGAATTTTAGCTAAGAGCCATACCCGACCCGAGATATCGAATCTGGTCATAATCGATCTACAGCAAAATAAGATGCTTTTTGTGTGTATTTTGACTAGGCGCTTCAGGAAAACTATATGAGACATCGTATCAGCGAAGTTGAATTTTAGTAAGAAGCCATACCGACCCGAGATATCGAATCTGGTCATAATCGATCTACAGCAAAATAAGATGCTTTTTGTGTGTATTTCGACTAGGCGCTTCAGGAAAACTATATGAGACATCGTATCAGCGAAGTTGAATTTTTTAGTAAGTAGCCATACCCGACCCGAGATATCGAATCTGGTCATAATCGATCTACAGAAAATAAGATGCTTTTCGTGTGTATTTTGACTAGGCGCTTCAGGAAAACTATATAGAGACATCGTATCAGCGAAGTTGAATTTTTAGTAAGAAGCCATACCCGACTCGAGATATCGAATCTGGTCATAATCGATCTACAGCAAAATAAGATGCTTTTTGTGTGTATTTTGACTAGGCGCTTCAGGAAAACTATATGAGACATCGTATCAGCGAAGTTGAATTTTTAGTAAGTAAGCCATACCCGACTCGAGATATCGAATCTGGTCATAATCGATCTACAGCAAAATAAGATGCTTTTCGTGTGTATTTTGACTAGGCGCTTCAGGAAAACTATATGAGACATCGTATCAGCGAAGTTGAATTTTTAGTAAGTAGCCATACCCGACCCGAGATATCGAATCTGGTCATAATCGATCTACAGCAAAATAAGATGCTTTTTGTGTGTATTTCGACTAGGCGCTTCAGGAAAACTATATGAGACATCGTATCAGCGAAGTTGAATTTTTAGTAAGTAGCCATACCCGACCCGAGATATCGAATCTGGTCATAATCGATCTACAGCAAAATAAGATGCTTTTGTGTGTGTATTTCGACTAGGCGCTTCAGGAAAACTATATGAGACATCGTATCAGCGAAGTTGAATTTTAGTAGTAGCCATACCCGACCTCGAGATATCGAATCTGGTCATAATCGATACTACAAGCAGAAATAAGAGCTTTTTGTGTGTATTTCGACTAGGCGCTTCAGGAAAACTATATGAGACATCGTATCAGCGAAGTTGAATTTTTAGTAAGTAAGCCATACCCGACTCGAGATATCGAATCTGGTCATAATCGTATCTACAGCAAAATAAGATGGCTTTTTGTGTGTATTTTGACTAGGCGCTTCAGGAAAACTATAATGAGACATCGTATCTAAGCGAAGTTTGAATTTTTAGATAAGTAAGCCATACCCGACCGAGATATCGAATCTGGTCATAATCGATCTACAGCAAAATAAGATGCTTTTCGTGTGTATTTTGACTAGGCGCTTCAGGAAAACTATATAAGACATCGTATAAGCGAAGTTGAATTTTTAGCTAGAAGCCATACCCCGACCCGAGATATCGAATCTGGTCATAATCGATCTACAGCAAAATAAGATGCTTTTTAGTGTGTATTTTAGACTAGGCGCTTCAGGAAAACTATATGAGACATCGTATCAGCGAAGTTGAATTTTTAAGTAAGAAGCCATACCCGACCTCGAAGATATCGAATCTGGTTCATAATCGATCTACAGCAAAATAAGATGCTTTTTCGTGTGTATTTCGACTAGGCGCTTCAGGAAAACTATATAGAGAAATCGTATCTAGCGAAGTTGAATTTTATGTAAGAAGCCATACCCGACTCGAGATATCGAATCTGGTCATAATCGATCTACAGCAAAATAAGATGCTTTTTGTGTGTATTTTGACTAGGCGCTTCAGGAAAACTATATGAGACATCGTATCAGCTAAGTTGAATTTTTAGTAGGTACATACCCGCCCCCGAGATATCGAATCTGGTCATAATCGAGCTACAGCAAAAATTAAGATGCTTATTGTGTGGTATTTCGCCTAGGCGCTTCAGGAAACTATAATGAGACAGTCGTTCAGCAAGTTGAATTTTAGTAAGAACCATACCCGACTTAGAGATATCGAATCTGGTCATAAATCGTCTACAGCACATAAGATGCTTTTCCGTGTGTATTTTGACTATGCGCTGTCACGAAAACTTAATAATACTATCGTATAAGCGTAGTTGAATTTTTAGCTAGAAGCCATACCCGACCCGAGATATCGCATCTGGTTAAATCGATTCTACATGCAAAATAAGATGCTTTGTTGTGTGTATTTTGATAAAGCGCTCAGGAAAACTATATAAGACATCGTATAAGCGAAGTTTAATTTTCAGCTAGAAGCCCATACCCGACCCGAGATATCGAATTGTCATAATCGATCTACAGCAAATAAGATGCTTTTTTGTGTGTATTTGGACTAGGCGCTTCAGGAAAACTATATGAGACATCGTATCAGCCAAGTTGAATTTCTAGCTAAGTAGCCATACCCGACCCGAGATACGAATCTGGTCATAATCGATCTACAGCAAAATAAGATGCTATTTTGTGTGTATTTCGACTAGGGCTCTTCAGGAAAACTATAATGAGACATCGTATCAGCTAAGTTGAATTTTTAGTAAGTAGCCATACCCGACTCGAGATATCGATTCTGGTCATAATCGATCTACAGCAAAATAAGATGCTTTTTGTGTGTATTTTGACTAAGGCGCTTCAGGAAAACTATATGAGACATCGTATCAGCGAAGTTGAATTTTTAGTAGATAGCCAGTACCCGACCCGAGATATCGAATCGGTCATAATCGATCTACAGCAAAATAAGATGCTTTTTGTGTGTATTTTGACTAGGCGGCTTCAGGAAAACTATATGAGACATCGTATAGCGAAGTTGAATTTTTAGTAAGAAGCCATACCCGACCTCGAGATATCGAATCTGGTCATAATCGATCTACAGCAAAATAGAGATGCTTTTTGTGTGTATTTCGACCTAGGCGCTTCAGGAAAACTATATGAGAAATCGTATCAGCGAAGTTGAATTTTTAGCTAAGAAGCCATACCCGACCCGAGATATCGAATCTGGTCATAATCGATCTACAGCAAAATAAGATGCTTTTGTGTGTATTTCGACTAGGCGCTTCAGGAAAACTATAGAGACATCGTATCAGCGAAGTTGAATTTTTAGTAAGAAGCCATACACGACTCGAGATATCGAATCTGGTCATAATCGATCTACAGCAAAATAAGATGCTTTTCGTGTGTATTTTGACTAGGCGCTTCAGGAAAACTATATGAGAAATCGTATCAGCGAAGTTGAATTTTTAGTAAGAAGCATACCCGACCCGAAGATATCGAATCTGGTTCATAATCGATCTACAGCAAAATAAGATGCTTTTTCGTGTGTATTTTGACTAGGCGCTTCAGGAAAACTAATACTAAGACATCGTATAGCGTAGTTGCATTTTTAGCTAAGAAGCCATACCCGACCCCGAGATATCGAATCTGGTCATAATCGATCTACGCAAAATAAGATGCTTTTTGTGTGTATTTTGACTAAGCGCTTCAGGAAAAACTATATGAGAAATCGTATCAGCGAAGTGAATTTTTTAGCTAGAAGCCATACCCGACTCGAGATATCGAATCTGGTCATAATCGATCTACAGCAAAATAAGATGCTTTTTGTGTGTATTTCGACTAGGCGCTTCAGGAAAACTATATGAGAAATAGTATCAGCAAGTTGAATTTTTAGTAAGAGCCATACCCGACTCGAGATATCGAATCTGGTCATAATCGATCTACAGCAAAATAAGATGCTTTCGTGTGTATTTTGACTAGGCGCTTCAGGAAAACTATATAAGACATATCTAACGACATCGTAAGCGAAGTTGAATTTTTCAGCTAGAAGCCATACCCGACCCGAGATATCGAATTCTGGTCATAATCGATCTACAGCAAAATAAGATGCTTTTTGTGTGTATTCGACTAGGCGCTTCAGGAATAACTATATGAAGACATCGTATCAGCGAAGTTGAATTTTTTCAGCTAAGTAGCCATACCCCGACCCGAGATATCGAATCTGGTCATAATCGATCTACAGCAAAATAAGATGCTTTTTTGTGTGTATTTTGACTAGGCGCTTCAGGAAAACATATACTTAGACATCGTATCAGCGAAGTTGAATTTTAGTAAGAAGCCATACCGACCCGAGATATCGAATCTGGTCATAATCGATCTACAGCAAAATAAGATGCTTTTTCGTGTGTATTTTGACTAGGCGCTTCAGGAAAACTATATAAGACATCGTATCAGCGTAGTTGAATTTTTTAGCTAGAAGCCATACCCGGACTCGAGATATCGAATCTGGTCATAATCGATCTACAGCAAAATAAGATGCTTTTTCGTGTGTATTTCGACTAGGCGCTTCAGGAAAACTATATGAGACTCGTATCAGCGAAGTTGAATTTTTAGTAAGTAAGCCATACCGACCCGAGATATCGAATCTGGTCATAATCGATCTACAGCAAAATAAGATGCTTTTGTGTGTATTTTGACTAGGCGCTTCAGGAAAAAAATACTATATAGACATCGTATCAGCGAAGTTGAATTTTTAGCTAGAAGCCATACCCGACCCGAGATATCGAATCTGGTCATAATCGATCTACAGCAAAATAAGATGCTTTTTTGTGTGTATTTCGACTAGGCGCTTCAGGAAAACTATATGAGAAATCGTATCAGCGAAGTTGAATTTTTAGTAAGAGCCATACCCGACTCGAGATATCGAATCTGGTCATAATCGATCTACAGCAAAATAAGATGCTTTTTGTGTGTATTTTGACTAGGCGCTTCAGGAAAAACTATATGAGACATCGTATCAGCGAAGTTGAATTTTTAGTCAGTAAGCCATACCCGACTCGAGATATCGAATCTGGTCATAATCGATCTACAGCAAAATAAGATGCTTTTTTGTGTGTATTTTGACTAGGCGCTTCAGGAAAACTATAAGAGACATCGTATCAGTCAAGTTGAATTTTTAGTAAGTAGCCATACCCGACCCCGAGATATCGATCTGGTCATAATCGATCTACAGCAAAATAAGATGCTTTTTGTGTGTATTTTGACTAAGGCGCTTCAGAAAACTATATAAGACATCGTATAAGCGAAGTTGAATTTTAGCTAAGAAGCCATACCCGACCCGAGATATCGAATCTGGTCATAATCGATCTACAGCAAAATAAGATGCTTTTTGTGTGTATTTTCGACTAGGCGCTTCAGGAAAACTATATGAGACATCGTATCAGCGAAGTTGAATTTTTTAGTAAGATAGCCATACCCGACTCCGAGATATCGAATCTGGTCATATCGATCTACAGCAAAATAAGATGCTTTTTGTGTGTATTTTCGACTAGGCGCTTCAGGAAAAACTATATGAGACCATCGTATCAGCGAAGTGAATTGTTATAAGAAGCCATACCCGACTCGAGATAATCGAATCGGTCCATAATCGACTCTAGAGCAAAATAAGATGCTTCGTGTGTATTTTGAACTAGGCGCTTCAGGAAAACTATATAAGACATGTATAAGCGTAGTTGAATTTTTAGCAAAGCCATACCGGACACCGAGACTATAGAATCCTGGTTCATAACGATCTACAGCAAAATAAGATGCTTTTGTGTGGTATTTCGACAGGCGCTTCCAGGAAAAACTATATGAGACATGTATCAGCGAAGTTGAATTTTTAGTAAGAAGCCATACCCGACCGAGATATCGACATCTGGCATAATCGATTACAGCAAAATAAGAGCTTTTCGTGTATATTTTGACTAGGCGCTTCAGGAAACTATATACGAAATCGTATAAGCGTAGTGAATTTAGGATTAGAAGCCATACCAGACCCGAGATATCGAATCTGGTCATAATCGATCTACAGCAAAATAAGATGCTTTTGTGTGTATTTTGACTAGCGCTTCAGGAAAACTATATAAGACATCGTATCAGCGAAGTTGAATTTTTCAGTAAGAAGCCATACCCGACCCGAGATATCGAATTGGTCATAATCGATCTACAGCAAATAAGATGCTTTTTGTGTGTATTTCGACTAGGCGCTCAGGAAAACTATATGAGAACTCGTATCAGCGAAGTTGATTTTTTTAGTAAGTAAGCCATACCGACTCGTAGATATCGAATCTGGTCATAATCCGATCTACAGCAAAATAAGCTGCTTTTCGTGTGTATTTTGACTAGGCGACTTCAGGAAAACCTATAAGAGACATCGTATCAGCAAGTTGAATTTTCAGTAGTAGCCATACCCTGACCGAGATATCGAATCTGGTATAATCGATCTACAGCAAATAAGATGCTTTTTGTGTGTATTTTCGACTAGGCGCTCAGGAAAACTATATGAGACATCGTATCAGCGAAGTTGAATTTTTAGTAAGAAGCCATACCCGACTCGAGATATCGAATCTGGTCATAATCGATCTACAGCAAAAATAAGATGCTTTTTCGTGTGTATTTGACTAGGCGCTTCAGGAAAACTATATAAGACATCGTATCAGCGTAAGTTGAATTTTTAGCTAAGAAGCCATACCCGACTCGAGATATCGAATCTGGTCATAATCGATCTACAGCAAAATAAGATGCTTTTCGTGTGTATTTTCGACTAGGCGCTTCAGGAAAACTATATGAGAAATTCGTATCAGCGAAGTTGAATTTTTAGTAAGTAAGCCATACCCGACCCGAGATACGAATCTGGTTCATAATCGATCTACAGCAAAATAAGATGCTTTTTGTGTGTATTTCGACTAGGCGCTTCAGGAAAACTATATGAGACATCGTATCAGCGAAGTTGAATTTTTAGTAAGAAGCCATACCCGACCTCGAGATATCGAATCTGGTCATAATCGATCTACAGCAAAAATAAGATGCTTTTCGTGTGTATTTGACTAGGCGCTTCAGGAAAACTATACATAAGACATCGTATAAGGCGTAGTTGAATTTTTAGCTAGAAGCCATACCAGACCCGAGATATCGAATTGGTTCATAATCGATCACAGCAAAATAAGAAGCTTTTCGTGTGTATTTGACTAGGGCTCAGGAAAAACTATATAAGGACATCGTATCAAGCGAAGTGAATTTAGTAAGAAGCCATACCCGACCGAGATATCGAATATGGTCATAATCGATCTAACAGCAAAATAAGATGCTTTTTGTGTGTATTTCGACTAGGCGCTTCAGGAAAATATATGAGAAATCGTATCAGACGAAGTGATTTTTGTAAGAAGCCATACCCGACTCGAGATATCAATCGGTCATATCGATATACAGCAATAAGATGCTTTTCGTGGTATTTTGACTAGGCGGCGTCAGGAAAAAACTCATGAGACATTCGTATCAGCGAAGTTGAATTTTTAGTAAGAAGCCATACCCGACTCGAGATATCGAATCTGGTCATAATCGATCTACAGCAAATAAGATGCTTTTTGTGTGTATTTTGACTAGGCGCTTCAGGAAAACTATATAGAGACATCGTATCAGCAAGTTGAATTTTTAGTAAGAAGCCATACCCGACCGAGATATCGAATCTGGTCATAATCGATCTACAGCAAAATAAGATGCTTTTTGTGTGTATTTTGACTAGGCGCTTCAGGAAAACTATATGAGACATCGTATCAGCGAAGTTGAATTTTTAGTAAGAAGCCATACCCGACCTCGAGATATCGAATCTGGTCATAATCGATCTACAGCAAAATAAGATGCTTTTCGTGTGTATTTTGACTAGGCGCTTCAGGAAAACTATATGAGACATCGTATCAGCGAAGTTGAATTTTTAGTAAGTAGCCATACCCGACCCGAGATATCGAATCTGGTCATAATCGATCTACAGCAAAATAAGATGCTTTTCGTGTGTATTTTGACTAGGCGCTTCAGGAAAACTATATGAGACATCGTATCAGCGAAGTTAAATTTTTAGTAAGAAGCCATAGCCGACCCGAGATATCGAATCTGGTCATAATCGATCTACAGCAAAATAAGATGCTTTTTGTGTGTATTTCGACTAGGCGCTTCAGGAAAAACTATATGAGAAATCGTATCAGCGAAGTTGAATTTTTAGTAAAGGAAGCCATACCCGACTCGAATTCGAAATGGTCATAATCGATCTACCGAAAAATAAGATTGCTTTCGTGTGTATTGGACTAGGCGCTTCAGAAAAACTATATGAAGAATCGTATCCAGCGAAGTTGTATTTAGTAAGTGAAGCCATACCCGAATCGAGATATCGAATTGGTCATAATCGATCTACAGCAAAAATAAGATGCTTTTTGTGTGTATTTCGACTAGGCGCTTCAGGAAAAACTATATGAGAAATGTATCAGCGAAGTTGAATTTATAGTAAGAAGCCATACCCGACTCGAGATATCGAATCTGGTTCATAATCGATATACAGCAAAATAAGTGCTTTAGTGTGTACTTTTGACTAGGCGCTTCAGGGAAAACTATATGAGATCGTATCAGCGAAGTTGTATTTTAGTAGAAGCATACCCGAACTCGACGATATCGAATCTGGTTCATAATCCGATCTGCAGCAAAATAAGATGCTTTCGCTCCTGTGATTTTGACAAGGCGACTTCAGAAAAACTATATGAGAAATCGTATCAGCGAAGTTGAATTTTTAGTTAAGAAGCCATACCCGACTCGAGATATTGAATCTGGTCATAATCGATCTACAGCAAAATCAGATGCTTTTCGTGTGTATTTGGACTAGGCGCTCAGAAAAACTATATGAGACATCGTATCAGCGAAATGAATGTTTTAGTAAGTATCCCATAACCGACCCGAGAGATGAATATGGTCGAACGACTCTTACAGCAAAATAAGATGTTTTTTGTGTGCATTTTGACAGGCGCTTCAGGAAAATATATGAGACATCGTATCAGCCAAGTTGAATTTTTGAGTAAGTAGCCATACCCGACCGAGATATCGATTCTGGTCATAATTCGATCTACCAGCAAATAAGATGCTTTTTGGTGTTATTTTGATAAAGCGCTTCAGGAAAAACTATAATAAGGACATACGTATAGCGAAGTTGAATTTTAGTAAGAAGCCATACCCGACCGAGATATCGAATCTGGTCAT
>CM032463.1:9717203-9745082 GCA_019059595.1 Marasmia exigua
TCCCGACCCGAGATATCGTATCTGGTTCATAATCGATCTACAGCAATACGATGCTTTTTGTGTGTATTTCGACTAGGCGCGTCAGGAAAACTATATGAGAAATCGTATCAGGAAGTTGAATTTTTAGTAAGAAGCCATACCCGAGCTCGATATATCGATCTGGTCCATAATCGATGTACATGGCAAAATAAGATGCTTTTGTTGTGTATTTCGACTATGCGCTTTCAGGAAAACATATGAGACATCGTATCAGCGAAGTTTATTTTTAGTAAAGTGGCCATAAGCCTCCCGAGATATCGAATCTGGTCATAATCGTCTACAGAAAATAAGATGCTTTTTGTGTGTTTTTCATAAGGCGCTACAAGAAAACTATATAAGACATTGTATACGTGCCGAAGTTTAATTTCAGTAGAACATAGCCGACCTGAGTTATCGAAATCTAGTCATAATCGATCTACAAAAAAATAAGATGCTTTTTGTGTGGTTTTCTTGACTAGGCGCTTCAGGAAAACTATATGGAGACATCGTATCTGCGAAGTTAAATTTTCTAGATAGAAGCCATACCGACCCGAGATATCGATCGTGGTCATAGTGATGTACAAGGCAAAATAAGATGCTTTTTGTGTGTATTTTCGACAAGGCGCTTCAGAAAAATATCTGAGACCTCGTAGCTAGCGAAGTTAAATTTTTAAGGTTAAGAAGCCATAGCCGGACCCGAGATATCGAATCTGTCATAATCGATCTACAGAAAATAAGATGCTTTTTAATTGTATTTCGACTAGCGCTTCAGGAAAACTATTATTAGAAATCGTACAAGCGAAGTGAATTTTTAGTAGAAACCATAACCGACTCGGATTCGAATCTGGTCATATATCTAAGCAAAATAATATGCTTTTCGTGTGTATTTTGACTAGTCCGCTTCAGGAAACTAATATGACATCGTATCAGCGAAAAGTTGAATTTTTAGTACGAAGCCATCCCCGCTCGAGATATCGAATCTGTCAAAATCGATCTACAGGAACAATAGATGCTTTTTCGTGTGTATTTTGACTAGCGCTTCAGAAAAACTATTGAGACATCGTATTCCGAAGTTGATTTTAGTACGTAGCCATACCCGACTCGAGATAAATCGAATCTGGTCATAAGCGATCTACAAGCAAAAGAAGATGCTTTTCGTGTGTATTTTAACTAGGCGCTTCAGGAAAACAATATGAGACATCGTATCAGCCAAGTTGAATTTTTAGTAATTAGCCATACCCGACCCGAGATATCGAATCTGGTCATAATTGATGTACAGCAAATTAGATGCTTTTTTTGTGTTTATTTTCATAATGCGCTACAGGAAAACATATAAGACTTGTATAAGCGAAGTTTATTTTCGTAAGAAGCCATACCCGCCCCGAGATATCGAATCTGGTCATAATCGATCTACAGCAAAATAAGAGCTTTTTGTGTGTATTTTGACTAGGCGCTTCAGGAAACTCTGTGAGACATCGTATCTGCGAAGTTAAATTTTTTTAGTAGAAGCCTACCCGACTCGAGGTATCGAATCTGTCATAAATCTTGTCTCCAGCAAAATAAGATGCTTATCGTGTGTTATTTTCATAAGGCGCTACGGAAAACTATTAAGACATGTATAAGCGAAGTTCAATTTTCAGTAAGAAGCCATAGCCGACCTGAGATATCGAATCTATCCATAATCCGATCTACGAAAAATAAGATGCTTTTTTGTGTGTATTTTGACTAGGCGCTTCGGAAACTATGTGAGACATCGTATTGCGAAGTTAAATTTTTAGTAAAGAGACCATACCCGACTCGAGTATCGAAATCTGGTCATAATCGATCTACAGCAAATAAGATGCTTTTCGTGTGTATTTTCATAAGGCCGGCTACAGGAAAACTATATAAGACACTGTATAGCGAAGTTCCAATTTTTCAGTAAGAGCCATAGCCGATCCCGAATATCGATCTGGTCATAATCGATCTACAGACAAATAAGTGCGTTTTGTAAGTATTTTTGGACTAGGCGCTTCAGAAAACTATATGAGACATCGTATCAGCAAAGTAAATTTTCAGTAAGATGCTATACCCGACCCAGATATCGAATCTGGTCATAATCGATCTACAGCAAATAAGATGCTTTTTGTGTGTATTCGACTAGCGCTTCAGGAAAACTAATATGAGAACTCGTATCAGCGAAGTTTGAATTTGTAGTAAGAATGCCATACCCGACTCGAGATATCGAATCTGTCATACTCGATCTAACAGCAAAATGAAAGATGCTTTTCGTGTGTATTTCGACTAGGCGCTTCGGAAAACTATATGAGACATTCGTATCTTGCGAATTTAAATTTTTAGTAGAGAAGCCATAGCCGAACCCCAGATATCGAATCTGGTCATAATCGATCTACAGAAAAAATGAGATGCTTTTTGTGTGTATTTTGACTAGGGCTCTTTCAGGAAAACTATAGAGACATCGTATCTGCGAAGTTTAACTTTTCAGATAGAAGCCATACCCGACCCGAGATATCGAATCTGGTCATAATCGATGTACAGCAAAATAGATGCTTTTTGTGTGTATTTCGACTAGGCCGCTTCAGAAAAATATATGAACATCGTATCTGCGAAGTTAAATTTTTAGTAAGAAGCCCATAGCCCGACCCGCGATTATCGACGAATCTGGTCCATAATCGAATCTACAGAAAAATAAATGCTTTTTGTAAGTATTTTGACTAGGCCTTCAGAAAAACTATAGAGACATCGTATCATCAAGTAAATTTTTCATAAGAAGCCATACCCGACCCGAGATATCGAATCTGGTCATATCGATCTACAGCACAATCAGATGCTTTTTGTGTGTTTTCGACTAGGCGCTTCAGGAAAACTATATGAGAAAATCGTATCAGTGAGTTGAATTTGTAGTAAGTAGCCATAACGCGACTCGTGATATCGAATCTGGTCCATAATCGATCTATCCAAAATAGATGCTTTTTGTGTGTATTTCGACTGGCCTTTAGGAAAACGATATGAGAAATCGTATCAGCGAAGTGAATTTTTAGTAAAGCCATACCCGACCGAGATATCGAATCTGGTAATAATCGATCTACAGCAAAATAAGATGCTTTTTGTGTGTATTTTGACTAGGACGCTTCCGGAAAACTATTGAGCATCGTATGCACGATTGATGTTTAGTAAGAAGCCATACCGCTCGAGATCTCGATCTGGTCATAATCGTCTACAGCAAAAATAAGATGCTTTTTGTGTGTATTTCGACTAGGCGCTTTAGAAAACTATATGAGAATCGTATCAGCGGAAGTTAAATTTTAGTAAGTGCCATAGCCGACCCGAGATATCATCTCGTCCATAATCGATCTACAGCAAAATAGGATCCTTTGTGTGATTTTTGACTAGGCGCTTCAGGAAACTTATGAAACATCGTATAAGCGGAAGTAAAATTTTTAGTAGGAGCCATAGCAGCCCGAGATATCGAATCTGTCCCTATCGATCTAACAGCAAAGTAAGATGCTTTTTTTGTGTATTTCGACTATACGCTCCAGGAAACTATAAGAGACATCGTATCATTCAAGTTTGATTTTTAGTAGTACCCATACCCGACCCGAGATATCGATTCTGGTCATAATCGATCTACAGCAAATAAATGGCTTTTTGTGTGTATTTTGAATAAGCCGCTTCAGGAAAACTATAAGCAATCCGTAGCGAAGTTTGAATTTTCAGATATAGCCTACCGAGACCCGAGATATCGAATCTGGTCCTGAATCGTCTAACAGCAAAATAAGAGCTTTTTTGTGTGTATTTCGACTAGGCGCTTCAAAAAACTATATGAGAAATCGTATCAGCGAAGTTGAATTTTAGTAGAAGCCATACCGACCCGAGATATGATCGGTCATAATCGACTACAGCAAAATAAGATGCTTCTTTGTGTGTATTTTTGACAAGGCGCTTCAGGAAAACTATATGAGACTCGTATCAGGCGAATGTTAAATTTTAGTAAGACATAGCCGACCCAGAATATCGAATCTGTCACTATCTGATCTACAGCAAATAGATGCTTTTTGTGTGTATTTCGAGTGGCGCTTCAGGACAACTATAGGGATACATCGTGCAGTGAAGTTGAATTTGTAGTAGTACCATACCCACTCGTGATATCGCATCTGTCATAATCGATCTACAGCAAAATAATATGCTTTTTGTTGTGTATTTTCGACTGGGCGCTTAGGAAACTATATGAGAAATCGTATCAGCGAAGTTGAATTTGTTAGTAAGAACCATACCGCTGACCCGAGATTCGAATCTAGGTCATAATCGATCTACAAGGGCAAGAATAAGAATGCTTTTGTGTGTGTATTTTGACTAGGCGCTTCAGGAAACTATATGAGACTCGTCGCAGCGAAGTTGAATTTTTCTAAGAAGCCATACCGACTCGAGATTTATCGAATCTGTCATCATCGTCTACAGCAAAATAGATCCTTTTGTGTGTATTTTTTGGACTATAGGCGCTTCAGGGCAAAATATATGAGACATCGTATCAGCGAAGTTTAAAATTTTTAGTAAGAGGCCTAGCCGCCCGAGATATTGAATCTGAGTCATAATCGATCTACAGCCAAATAAATGCTTTTTTGTGTGTTTTTTGCCTAGGCCCTCAGGAAAACTATATGAGACATCGATCAGCGAAGTTGAATTTTTAGTAGAAGCATACCGACCTCGCGATATCGAATCTGGTCATAATCGTCTACAGCAAAATAGATCCTTTGTGAGTATTTTTGACTAGGCCTTCCAGTCAAACTATATTAGACATCGTATCAGCGAGTTGAATTTTTAGTAAGTAGCCATAGCCGACCGAGATATCGACATCTGGGTCATAATCGATCCAAAGAAAAATAACGATGCTTTTTGTGTGTTTTTTGACTAGGCGCTTAGGAACTATATGAACCCTCGTATCTGCGAAGTTACATTTATGTAAGAATCTAACGACCCGTGATATCAAATCTGTCATAATCGATTCTACAGGAAATAAGATGCTTTTGTGTTGTATTTTGACCAGGCGCTTTCATGAAAACTATTGCGACATCGTATCAGCGAAGTTGAATTTTAGTAAGAAGCCTATATCCAACTTGTGATATCGATCTGGTCATAGTCGATCTACAGCAAAATAGATGCCTTTTTGTGTGTATTTTGAAAGGCGCTTCGGAAACTAGATGAACATCGTAATAGCTAAAGTTGAATTTTTAAGAAGCCATACCCGACCTGAATATCGATCTGGTCATAATCGATCTACAGAAAATAAATGCTTTTTCGTGTGTATTTTGACTAGCGCTTCAGAAAACTATATGAGACTCGTATCAGCGAAGTTAAATTTTTTAGTAAGAAGCCATAGCCGACCCAGATATCTACTCTGGTCTAATGATCTACAGCAAAATAAGATGCTTTTGTTGTACCTTTGACTAGGCGCTTCAGGAAAACGATATAACATCGTATCAGCAAGTTCGAATTTTTAGTAAAAGCCATACCCTACTTAGATATCTAATCTGTTCCATAATCGATCTACAGCAAAATAAGATCCTTGTTGTGTTTATTTTGACCAGGCGCTTCAGGAAACTATATAAGAGACTCGTATCCGAATTTAAATTTTTTAGTAAGAAGGCCATGCCGACCCGAGATACGAATCTGGTCATAATCGATCTACAGCAAAAATAATATGCTTTTCGGGTGTATTTTGACTAGGAGCTTTCCAGGAAACTATATTAGACATAGTATCAGCGAAGTGAATTTTTTTAGTAAGTATCCATAGCGACCCGAGATATCGAATCTGGTCTAATCGATCCACAAAAAATACTATTCTTTTTGTGTGTATTTTGAACTAGGCTCTTGGAAACTAAATGAGAAACATCGTATCTTCGAGTTAAATTTTATGTAAGACGCCATAGCCGACCCGAGATATTCGAATCTGCATATCGTCTACAGCAAATAAGGATGCTTTTTGTGTGTATTTCGACTAGCGCTTCAGAAAACTATAGAGGAAAATCGTATCAGCGAAGTGTGAATTTTTTTAGTAAGAGCCATACCCGACGCCGGATATCGATCTGGTCATAATCGATCTACAGCAAATAAGATGCTTTTTGTGTGTATTTTGACAAGGCGCTTCAGGAAAACTATCGATCCTCGTAATCAGCGAAGTTAATTTTTAGTAAGAATCCATAGCCCGATCCCGAGATTATCGATCTGGTTCACTATCGATCTACAGCAAAATAAGATGCTTTTTTGTGTGTATTTCGGTAGGCGCTTTCAGGAAACTATATGAACATCGTATCAGTGCATTGAATTTGGTAGTAAGTAGCCATACCCACTCGTGATATCGAATCTGTTCATAATCGATCGACAGCAAATAAGATGCTTTTTGTGTGTATTCGACTGGGCGCTTTAGGAAAACTATTTATAAATCGTACAGCGAAGTTGAATTTTAGTAGAAGCCATACCCGACCCGAGATATCGAATCTGTCATAATCGATCTACAGCAAAATAAATGCTTTTTGTGTGTATTTTGGACTAGCGCTTTCAGGAAAACTATATGAGGACCATCGTATCAGCGAAGTTGAATTTTTAGTAAGAAGCCATACCCGCTCGAGATTATCGAATCTGGTCATAATCGTCTACAGCAAAATAAGTGCTTTTTTGTGTGTATTGTCGACTTAGGTCGCTTTAGACACTATCTGCAGAATCGTATCACGAAGTTATATTTTTATACGTAGCCATAGCCGACCCGGAATTTCGAATCTCGTCATAATCGCTCTACGCAAAATAAGATCCTTTTTGTTTGTATTTTGATAGGCGCTTCAGGAAAACTATATGCAACATCGTATAAGGCGAAGTAAAATTTTTAGTAGGAAGCCATAGCCGACCAGATATCGAATCTGGGTACACTTATCGATCTACAGCAGTAAGATGCTTTTGTGTGTATTTCGACTAAGGCCTCCAGGAAACTATAGAGACATCGTATCCGTCCCAGTTGAATTTTTATTAGTACCCATACCCGACCCGAGATATCGATTCTGGTCATAATCGATCTACAAGCAAATAGATGCTTTTTGTGTGTATTTTTGATAGGCGCTTCAGAACTATATAGACATCGTACTAAGCGAAGTTGCATTTTTCGAGATAGACGCCATACCCGACCCGAGATACTCGGAATCTGGTCATATCGATCCACCCCCAACAAAAACCCCAAGACTATTACAGCAAAATAGATGCTTTTTTGTGTGTATTTCGTACGAGGCTCTTCAGAAAAACTATATGATATATCGTATCAGCGAAGTTGATGTGTAGGTGTTAAGAGCCATACCCGATCCCGAGATATCCGAATCTGGTCATAATCGATCTACGCAATAAGTGCGTTTTGTGTTTATTTTGACAAGGCGCTTCCAGGAAAATATCTGAGCTCGTATCAGCGAAGTAATTTTTAGTAAGAGCCATAGCGACCCGGGATTATGAATTGGTCCTATCGATCTACGCAAAATAAGATGCATTTTTTGTGTGTATTTTCGAGTAGGGCGCTCAGGAAAACTATATGAGTACATCGTATCATTGAAGTTAATTTTGTATTAGTAGCCTTTCTCCGACTCGTGATACGAATCTGGGCCTATCTATCTACAGCAAATAATGCTTTTTTGTGTGTATTTCAGACTGGGCGCTTTAGGAAACTTATGAGAATCGTATCGCGACGTTGATTTTTAGTAAGAAGCCTACGACCCGAGATATCGAATCTGTCATAATCGTTTACCGCAAATAAGATGCTTTTTGTGTGTATTTTGACTAGCGCTTCAGGAAAACTATATGAGACGATCGTGTATCAGCGAAGTTGAATTTTAGTAAGAAGCCGATCCCCTACTCGAGGATTATCGATCTGGTCATAATCGATCTACAGCACAATAGATCTTTTTGTGTGTATTTTGACTAGGCGCTTCAGGAAAACTATATGAGACATCGATCATCGAAGTTAATTTTTAGTAGAGCCATTAGCCGACCGAGATATTGCAATCTGGTCATAATCGATCCTCCTAGCAAAATAAGATGCTTTGTGTGTGTTTTTTGACTAGGCGCTTCAGAAAACTATATGAACTCGTATCCGCGAAGTTGAATTTATATACTTAAGAAATGCCAGACCCGAGACTCGAGATATTCGAATCGTCATAATCGCTCTACGCAAATAGATCCTTGTTGTGAGTTTTTGGCTAGGCTGCTTCTGAAAACTATATGAGACATCGTATCAGCGAAGTTTGAATTTTTAGTAAGTATCCATAGCAGGACCCGAGAATATCGAATCTTTCCATAATCGATCCACATAAAATACTAGCGTTTTGTGTGTTTTGACTAGGCCTTCAATGAACAACTATATGAGACAGCGTATCTGCGAAGTTTTACTTTTATGTAGAAGCCTACCGACCCGTGATAATCAAATCTGGTCATAATCGATCTACCGAAAATAGATTCTTTTTTGTGTGTATTTGACTAGGCGCTTCAGGAACTATATGAGACATCGTATCCAGCGAAGTTGAATTTTTAGTAAGAATAAGGCATAGCCAACTTGTGATAGCGAATCTGTCATAATCGATCTACAGCAAAATAAGATGCTTTTTGTGTGATTTGACTAGGAAGATTTCAGGAAAACTATATGGAGACATAGTATCAGCGAAGTTGAATTTTTAGTAAGTAGCCATAGCCGGACCCGAGATATCGATCTGTAATAATCGATCCACAAGAAAAATACGAATCTTTTTGTGTGTATTTTGACTAGGCGCTTTAGGAAAACTATATGAGACCATAGTATTTCGAAGTTAAAATTATGTAAGAAGCCAATAGCCGACCCGAGATATCAAATTGGTCCTATCGATCTACGACATACATACAAAGATGATTTTTGTGTGTATTTTGACTAGGCGCTTCAGGAAAAACTATTAGGAGACACGTATTCAGCGAAGTTGAATTTTTAGAAGAAGGCAATATCAAATCGTGATATCGAATCTCGGTCATAATCGATATACAGCAAAATAAGATGCTTTTTGTGTGTATTTCGAATAGGCGCTCAGGAAAACTATATGAGATAATCGTATCAGCGAAGGTTGAATTTTTAGTAAGCAAGCACATACCCGAGATATCGAATCTGGTCATAATCGATCTCCAGCAAAATAAGATGCTTTTTTGTGTAGTTTTAGACTAGGCGCTTTAGGAAAACTATATGGGAAAAATGTATCAGCGAAGTTGAATTTTTAGTAAGACAGCCAACCCGACTGAGATATAGAATCTGGGGCATCAATCGATCTACATCCAAATAAAATGCTTTTTGTGTCATATTCTTGATAAGCGCTTCAGAAAACTATATGAGACATCGTAAAGCGACTAGTTGAATTTTTAGTAAGAAAGCAATACCGACGCGAGATATCGAATCTGGTATAATCGATCTAACAGCTAAAATAAGTGCTTTTTGTGTGGTATTTTGACTAGGCCGCTTCAGGAAAAACTAATGCAGACATCGTATCAGCGAAGTTAAATTTTTAGTAAGAGCAAATAGCCGACCCGAGATATCGATCTGAGTCACTATCGATCTACAGCCAAAATAAGATGCTTTTTGGTGTATTGCGATAGGCGCTTCCAGGAAAAACTATATGAGACATCGTATTCAGCGAAGTTGAAGTTTTAGTAAGAAGCCATAACCGAGAATCGAATCTTGTCAGAATCGATCTACAGCAAAATAAGATGCTTTTTGTGTGTATTTCGACTAGGCGCTTCAGAAAAACTATATGAGAAATCGTATCAGCGAAGTTGAATTTTTAGTAAGTAGCCATATCCAACTCGTGATATCGAATCTGGTACATAATCGATCTACAGCAAAATAAGATGCTTTTTGTGTGTATTTCGACTAGGCGCTTCAGAAAACTATATGAGATATTCGTATCAGCGAAGTTGAATTTTAGTAAGAAGCCATACCACGAGATATCGAATCTTGTCATAATCGATCTTAAGCAAAATAAGATGCTTTTTGTGTGTATTTCGACTAGGCGCTTTAGGAAAACTATATGAGAAATCGTATCAGCGAAGTTGAATTTTTAGTAAGAAGCCATACCCGACTCGAGATATCGAATCTGGTCATAATCGATCTACAGCAAAATAAGATGCTTTTAGTGTGTATTTTGACTAGGCGCTTCAGGAAAACTATATGAGACATCGTATCAGCGAAGTTGAATTTTTAGTAAGAAGCCATACCCGACTCGAGATATCGAATCTGGTCACAATCGATCTACAGCAAAATAAGATGCTTTTTCGTGTGTATTTTGACTAGGCGCTTCAGGAAATCTATATGAGACATCGTATCAGCCGAAGTTGAATTTTTAGTAAGTAAGCCATAACCGACCCGAGATATCGAATCTGGTCATAATCGATCTACAGAAAAATAAGATGCTTTTTGTGTGTATTTTGACTAGGCGCTTCAGTAAATCTATATGAGACATCGTAGCAGCAAGTTGAATTTTTAGTAAGTAGCCATAACCGACCCGAGAAATCGAATCTGGTCATAATCGATCTACAGAAAATAAGATCTTTTTGTGTGTATTTTGACTAGGCGCTTCAGGAAAACTATATGAGACATCGTATCAGCGAAGTTAAATTTTTAGTAAGAAGCCATAGCCGACCCGAGATATCGCAATCTGGTCATAATCGATCTACAGCAAAATAAGATCCTTTTTGTGTGTATTTTTGACTAGGCGCTTCAGGAAAACTATATGAAGACATCGTATCAGCGAAGTTAAATTTTTAGTAAGAAGCCATAGCCGACCCGAGATATCGAATCTGGTCATAATCGATCTACAGCAAAATAAGATGCTTTTCGTGTGTATTTTGACTAGGAGCTTCAGGAAAACTATATGAGACATCGTATCAGCGAAGTTGAATTTTAGTAAGTAGCCATAGCCGACCCGAGATATCGAATCTGGTCATAATCGATCTACAGAAAAATACGATGCTTTTTTGTGTGTATTTTGACTAGGCGCTTTAGGAAAACTATATGAGACATCGTATCATGCGAAGTTAAATTTTATGTAAGAAGCCATAGCCGACCCGGGATATCGAAATCTGGTCATAATCGATCTACAGCAAAATAAGATGCTTTTTGTGTGTATTTTGACTAGGCGCTTCAGGAAAACTATATGAGACATCGTATCAGCGAAGTTGAATTTTTAGTAAGAAGCGATATCAAACTCGTGATATCGAATCTGGTCACTATCGATCTACAGCAAAATAAGATGCTTTTTGTGTGTATTTTGACTAGGCGCTTCAGGAAAACTATATGAGACATCGTATCAGCGAAGTTGAATTTTTAGTAAGAAGCCATAACCGACCCGAGAAATCGAAACTGGTCATAATCGATCTACAGCAAAATAAGATGCTTTTTGTGTGTATTTCGACTAGGCGCTTCAGGAAAACTATATGAGAAATCGTATCAGCGAAGTTGAATTTTTAGTAAGTAGCCATATCCAACTCGTGATATCGAATCTAAACATAATCGATCTACAGCAAAATAAGATGCTTTTTGTGTGTATTTCGACTAGGCGCTTCAGGAAAACTATATGAGATATCGTATCAGCGAAGTTGAATTTTTAGTAAGAAGCCATACCCGAGATATCGAATCTGGTCATAATCGATCTACAGCAAAATAAGATGCTTTTTGTGTGTATTTCGACTAGGCGCTTTAGGAAAACTATATGAGAAATCGTATCAGCGAAGTTGAATTTTTAGTAAGAAGCCATACCCGACTCGAAATATCGAATCGGGTCATAATCGATCTACAGCAAAATAAGATGCTTTTTGTGTGTATTTTGACTAGGCGCTTCAGGAAAACTATATGAGACATCGTATCAGCGAAGTTGAATTTTTAGTAAGAAGCCATACCCGAGCCGAGATATCGAATCTGGTCATAATCGATCTACAGCAAAATAAGATGCTTTTAGTGTGTATTTTGACTAGGCGCTTCAGGAAAACTATATGAGACATCGTATCAGCGAAGTTGAATTTTTAGTAAGAAGCCATACCCGACTCGAGATATCGAATCTGGTCACAATCGATCTACAGCAAAATAAGATGCTTTTCGTGTGTATTTTGACTAGACGCTTCAGGAAATCTATATGAGACATCGTATCAGCCAAGTTGAATTTTTAGTAAGTAGCCATAACCGACCCGAGAAATCGAATCTGGTCATAATCGATCTACAGAAAAATAAGATGCTTTTTGTGTGTATTTTGACTAGGCGCTTCAGGAAAACTATATGAGACATCGTATCAGCGAAGTTAAATTTTTAGTAAGAAGCCTATAGCCGACCCGAGATATCGAATCTGGTCATAATCGATCTACAGCAAAATAAGATGCTTTTTTGTGTGTACTTTGACTAGGCGCTTCAGGAAAACTATATGAGACATCGTATCAGCGAAGTCGAATTTTTAGTAAGAAGCATACCCGACTCGAGATATCGAATCTGGTCATAATCGATCTACAGCAAAATAAGATCCTTTTTGTGTGTATTTTGACTAGGCGCTTCAGAAAACTATATGAGACATCGTATCAGCGAAGTTAAATTTTTAGTAAGAAGCCATAGCCGACCCGAGATATCGAATCTGGTCATAATCGATCTACAGCAAAATAAGATGCTTTTCGTGTGTATTTTGACTAGGAGCTTCAGGAAAACTATATGAGACATCGTATCAGCGAAGTTGAATTTTAGTAAGTAGCCATAGCCGACCCGAGATATCGAATCTGGTCATAATCGATCCACAGAAAAATACGATGCTTTTTGTGTGTATTTTGACTAGGCGCTTTAGGAAAACTATATGAGACATCGTATCTGCGAAGTTAAATTTTATGTAAGAAGCCATAGCCGACCCGAGATATCAAATCTGGTCATAATCGATCTACAGCAAAATAAGATGCTTTTTGTGTGTATTTTGACTAGGCGCTTCAGGAAAACTATATGAGACATCGTATCAGCGAAGTTGAATTTTTAGTAAGTAGCCATATCCAACTCGTGATATCGAATCTGGTCATAATCGATCTACAGCAAAATAAGATGCTTTTTGTGTGTATTTCGACTAGGCGCTTCAGGAAAACTATATGAGATATCGTATCAGCGAAGTTGAATTTTTAGTAAGAAGCCATACCCGAGATATCGAATCTTGTCATAATCGATCTACAGCAAAATAAGATGCTTTTTGTGTGTATTTCGACTAGGCGCTTTAGGAAAACTATATGAGAAATCGTATCAGCGAAGTTGAATTTTTAGTAAGAAGCCATACCCGACTCGAAATATCGAATCTGGTCATAATCGATCTACAGCAAAATAAGATGCTTTTTGTGTGTATTTTGACTAGGCGCTTCAGGAAAACTATATGAGACATCGTATCAGCGAAGTTGAATTTTTAGTAAGAAGCCATACCCGAGCCGAGATATCGAATCTGGTCATAATCGATCTACAGCAAAATAAGATGCTTTTAGTGTGTATTTTGACTAGGCGCTTCAGGAAAACTATATGAGACATCGTATCAGCGAAGTTGAATTTTTAGTAAGAAGGCATACCCGACTCGAGATATCGAATCTGGTCACAATCGATCTACAGCAAAATAAGATGCTTTTCGTGTGTATTTTGACTAGACGCTTCAGGAAATCTATATGAGACATCGTATCAGCCAAGTTGAATTTTTAGTAAGTAGCCATACCCGACCCGAGAAATCGAATCTGGTCATAATCGATCTACAGAAAAATAAGATGCTTTTTGTGTGTATTTTGACTAGGCGCTTCAGGAAAACTATATGAGACATCGTATCAGCGAAGTAAAATTTTTAGTAAGAAGCCATAGCCGACCCGAGATATCGAATCTGGTCATAATCGATCTACAGCAAAATAAGATGTTTTTTGTGTGTACTTTGACTAGGCGCTTCAGGAAAACTATATGAGACATCGTATCAGCGAAGTCGAATTTTTAGTAAGAAGGCATACCCGACTCGAGATATCGAATCTGGTCATAATCGATCTACAGCAAAATAAGATCCTTTTTGTGTGTATTTTGACTAGGCGCTTCAGGAAAACTATATGAGACATCGTATCAGCGAAGTTAAATTTTTAGTAAGAAGCCATAGCCGACCCGAGATATCGAATCTGGTCATAATCGATCTACAGCAAAATAAGATGCTTTTCGTGTGTATTTTGACTAGGAGCTTCAGGAAAAACTATATGAGACATCGTATCAGCGAAGTTGAATTTTTAGTAAGAGCCATAGCCGACCCGAGATATCGAATCTGGTCATAATCGATCCTACAGGAAAATAAGATGCTTTTTGTGTGTATTTTGACTAGGCGCTTCAGGAAAACTATATGAGACATCGTATCTGCGAAGTTAAATTTTTATGTAAGAAGCCATAGCCGACCCGAGATATCAAATCTGGTCATAATCGATCTACAGCAAAATAAGATGCTTTTGTGTGTATTTTGACTAGGCGCTTCAGGAAAACTATATGAGGACATCGTATCAGCGAAGTTGAATTTTTAGTAAGAAGCCATATCAAACCTCGTGATATCAAATCTGGTCATAATCGATCTACAGCAAATAAGATGCTTTTTGTCGTGTATTTCGACTAGGCGCTTCAGGAAAAACTATATGAGATATTCGTATCAGCGAAGTTGAATTTTTAGTAAGAAGCCATACCCGACGATATCGAATCTGCGTCATAATCGATCTCCAGCAAAATAAGATGCTTTTTTTGTGTGTTTTTCGACTAGGCGCTTTAGGAAAACTATATGAGAAATCGTATCAGCGAAGTTGAATTTTTAGTTAAGAAGCCATACCCGACTCGAGATATCGAATCAGTTATAATCGATCTACAGCAAAATAAGATGCTTTTTGTGTGTATTTTGACTAGGCGCTTCAGGAAAACTATATAAGACAATCGTATAAGCGAAGTTGAATTTTTCAGATAGAAGCCATACCCGACCCGAGATTATCGATATCTGGTCATAATCGATCTACAGCAAATAAGATGCTTTTTGTGTGTATTTCGACTAGGCGCTTCAGAAAAACTATATGAGAAAAAAATGTATCAGCGAAGTTGAATTTTTAGTAAGTAGCCATATCCAACTCGTGATATCGAATCTAAACATAATCGATCTACAGCAAAATAAGATGCTTTTTGTGTGTATTTCGACTAGGCGCTTCAGGAAAACTATATGAGATATCGTATCAGCGAAGTTGAATTTTTAGTAAGAAGCCATATCCGAGATATCGAATCTTGTCATAATCGATCTACAGCAAAATAAGATGCTTTTTGTGTGTATTTCGACTAGGCGCTTTAGGAAAACTATATGAGAAATCGTATCAGCGAAGTTGAATTTTTAGTAAGAAGCCATACCCGACTCGAGATATCGAATCTGGTCATAATCGATCTACAGCAAAATAAGATGCTTTTTGTGTGTATTTTGACTAGGCGCTTCAGGAAAACTATATGAGACATCGTATCAGCGAAGTTGAATTTTTTAGTAAGAAGCCATACCCGACCCGAGATATCGAATCTGGTCATAATCGATCTACAGCAAAATAAGATGCTTTTTAGTGTGTATTTTGACTAGGCGCTTCAGGAAAACTATATGAGACATCGTATCAGCGAAGTTGAATTTTTAGTAAGAAGCCATACCCGACTCGAGATATCGAATCTGGTCATAATCGATCTACAGCAAAATAAGATGCTTTTCGTGTGTATTTTGACTAGGCGCTTCAGGAAATCTATATGAGACATCGTATCAGCCGAAGTTGAATTTTTAGTAAGAAGCCATAACCGACCCGAGATATCGAATCTGGTCATAATCGATCTACAGCAAAATAAGATGCTTTTTGTGTGTATTTCGACTAGGCGCTTTAGGAAAACTATATGAGAAATCGTATCAGCGAAGTTGAATTTTTAGTAAGAAGCCATACCATACCCGACTCGAGATATCGAATCTGGTCATAATCGATCTACAGCAAAATAAGATGCTTTTAGTGTGTATTTTGACTAGGCGCTTCAGGAAAACTATATGAGACATCGTATCAGCGAAGTTGAATTTTTTAGTAAGAAGCCATACCCGACTCGAGATATCGAATCTGGTCATAATCGATCTACAGCAAAAATAAGATGCTTTTTCGTGTGTATTTTGACTAGGCGCTTCAGGAAACTATATGAGACATCGTATCAGCGAAGTTGAATTTTTAGTAAGAAGCCATACCCGACTCGAGATATCGAATCTGGTCATAATCGATCTACAGCAAAATAAGATGCTTTTTGTGTGTATTTCGACTAGGCGCTTTAGGAAAACTATATGAGACATCGTATCAGCGAAGTTGAATTTTAGTAATGAAGCCATAGCCCGACCTCGAGATATCGAATCTGGTTCATAATCGATCTACAGCAAAATAAGATGCTTTTTGTGTGTATTTTGACTAGGCGCTTCAGGAAAACTATAATGAGACATCTTATCAGCGAAGTTTAATTTTGTAGTAAGTAAGCCATACCCGACTCGATGATATCGAATCTGGTCATAATCGATCTACAGCAAAATAAGATGCTTTTTGTGTGTATTTGACTAGGCGCTTTAGGAAAACTATATGAGACATCGTATCAGCGAAGTTGAATTTTTAGTAAGAAGCCATACCCGACCCGAGATATCGAATCTGGTCATAATCGATCTACAGCAAAAAAGATGCTTTTTGTGTGTATTTTCGACTAGGCGCTTCAGGAAAACTATATGAGACATCGTATCAGCGAAGTTGAATTTTTAGTAAGAAAGCCATACCCGACTCGAGATATCGAATCTGGTCATAATCGATCTACAGCAAAATAAGATGCTTTTCTGTGTGTATTTCGACTAGTGCTTCAGGAAAACTATATGAGAACGATCGTATAAGCGAAGTTGAATTTTTAGTAAGGAAGCATACCCTGAGCACCCGAGATATCAGAATCTGGTCATTATCGATGTCTACGAAAAATAACGATGCTTTTTGTTGTGATTTGACTAGGCGCTTCGGAAAACATATGAGACATCTATCACGAAGTTGAATTTTTAGTAAAAGCCATATCCAACTCGTGATATCGACTGGTCCCATAATCGATCTACAGCAAAATAGAGATGCTGTTTGTGTTTATTTCGACTAGGTCGCTTCAGGAACCGATATATGAAAATATCGTATCAGCCGAATTGAATTTTTAGTAAAAGCCATACCCGAGATAGCGAATCTGGTCATACTCGATCTTACAGAAAAAATAAGATGCTTTTTGTGTGTATTTCGACTAGGCGCTTCAGGAAAACTATATGAGACATCGTATCAGCGAAGTTGAATTTTTTAGTAAGAGCCATAACCGCGACCCCCGATGATATCGAATCTGGTCACTAATCGATCTACAGCAAAATAAGATGCTTTTTGTGTGTATTTTGACTAGGCGCTTCAGGAAAACTATATGAGACATCGTATCAGCGAAGTTGAATTTTTAGTAAGAAGCCATACCCGACTCGAGATATCGAATCTGGTCATAATCGATCTACAGCAAAATAAGATCCTTTTTGTGTGTATTTTGGACTAGGTGCTTCAGGAAAAACTATATGAGGACATCGTATAAGCGAAGTTGAATTTTTAGTAAGAAGCCTATTACCCGACCCGAGATATCGGACTCTGGTCATTATCGATCTACAGAAAAATACGATGCTTTTTGTGTGTATTTTGACTAGGCGCTTCAGGAAAACTATATGAGACATCGTATCAGCGAAGTTGAATTTTTAGTAAGAAGCCATATCCAACTCGTGATACTCGAATCGGGTCATAATCTGATCTACAGCAAAATAAGAGCTGTTTGTGTGTATTTTCGACTAGGCGCTTCAGGAAAACTATATGAGAAATCGTATCAGCGAAGTTGAATTTTTAGTAAGAAGCCATACCCGACTCGAGATATCGAATCTGGTCATAATCGATCTACAGCAAAATAAGATGCTTTTTGTGTGTATTTTGACTAGGCGCTTCAGGAAAACTATATGAGACATCGTATCAGCGAAGTTGAATTTTTAGTAAGAAGCCATACCCGACCCGAGATATCGAATCTGGTCATAATCGATCTACAGCAAAATAAGATGCTTTTTTTGTGTATTTTGATAAGGCGCTTCAGGAAAACTATATAAGACATCGTATAAGCGAAGTTGAATTTTTAGTAAGAAGCCATACCCGACCCGAGATATCGAATCTGGTCATAATCGATCTACAGCAAAATAAGATGCTTTTTGTGTGTATTTCGACTAGGCGCTTTAGGAAAACTATATGAGAAATCGTATCAGCGAAGTTGAATTTTTAGTAAGAAGCCATACCATACCCGACTCGAGATATCGAATCTGGTCATAATCGATCTACAGCAAAAAAAGATGCTTTTTGTGTGTATTTCGACTAGGCGCTTCAGGAAAACTATATGAGACATCGTATCAGCGAAGTTGAATTTTAGTAAGAAGCCATACCCGACTCGAGATATCGAATCTGGTCACAATCGATCTACAGCAAAATAAGATGCTTTTTTGTGTGTATTTTGACTAGGCGCTTCAGGAAAAACTATATGAGACATCGTATCAGCGAAGTTTGAATTTTTAGTAAGAAGCCGTAGCCGACTCGAGATATCGAATCTGGTTCATAATCGATCTACAGCAAAATAAGATGCTTTTCGTGTGTATTTTGACTAGGCTGCTTCAGGAAACTAAATGAGGAACATCGTTATCAGCGAAGTGTGAATTTGTAGTAAGTAGCCATACCCGACTCGTTGATATCGAATCTGGTCATAATCGATCTACAGCAAAATAAGATGCTTTTTGTGTGTATTTCGACTAGGCGCTTCAGGAAACTATATGAGACATCGTATCAGCGAAAGTTGAATTTTTAGTAAGAAGCCATACCCGACTCGAGATATCGAATCTGGTCATAATCGATCTACAGCAAAATAAGATCCTTTTTGTGTGTATTTTGACTAGGCGCTTCAGGAAAACTATATGAGACATCGTATAAGCGAAGTTGAATTTTTAGTAAGAAGCCATACCCGACCCGAGATATCGAATCTGGTCATTATCGATCTACAGAAAAATACGATGCTTTTTGTGTGTATTTTGACTAGGCGCTTCAGGAAAACTATATGAGACATCGTATCAGCGAAGTTGAATTTTTAGTAAGAAGCCATATCCAACTCGTGATATCGAATCTGGTCATAATCGATCTACAGCAAAATAAGATGCTGTTTGTGTGTATTTCGACTAGGCGCTTCAGGAAAACTATATGAGATATCGTACTCAGCGAAGTTGAATTTTTAGTAAGTAAGAAGCCGTAGCGACTCGAGATATCGAATCTGGTCATAATCGATCTACAGCAAAATAAGATGCTTTTCGTGTGTATTTTGACTAGGCGCTTCAGGAAAACTATATGAGACTCGTATAAGCGAAGTGATTTTTAGAAGAAGCATACCGACCCGAGATATCGAAATTGGGTATTAGCGATCTACAGAAAAATACGATGCTTTTTGTGTGATTTGACTAGGCGCTTCAGGAAAACTATATGAGACATCGTATCATATTACCCCCTCGGGCTCGGGGAAGAAAGACGTATAAATCTGTACTCCGCGGTTTCTTAATCATAATCCTAGTAAAAAGTTGTTATTAAGTGCTGAAAGAATAACATACATCTTGTAGAAAGTCTCGTGCGTATACTAGTGAAAACCGTTTTGTTATATTCACAAAGAATAAAAAGTTATGAGCAAAAACATTTTGAAAATATCAATTAACGGCCCGTACCTACGATAACTCGCGGAGCCTGCTGCTGTGCCGCTGTGACGCGGCCGTGCGTCATCAGCTACACGTCACGCGTGCCGTGCTGCGTTGCGTCGAGCGAGTTCACTTGCACGCTCCGTTTGCGATTTGAATAAGCGCAACAAGTTAAAAAAAATAATTACCAATTGAATTCACTTTAAATTCAAAACAATGGCACCTAGAAAGACTTGTGCCCAGTGTCATAAGCAAATACAAGATAAACACTTCCTAACATGCTCGCTCTGTAAGCAGTACTATGATTTGATATGTACGAAGAAAGAGAAACTGTTTTTCATAATGGATAAAGATCGCAGGGAAAATTGGATCTGCTTGACTTGTTCACGAAAAACATCCAGGAAAACTAGTACCCCTACACCAAAGACAATACCAATAAACAAGGAAGTTAAATCTAAGGAATTAGTACCAGAACCTTCAACACAAGCCGATACCAACCAAAGTGACAACACGGAGTTAGACAACATTACAACTAGGAAATATAATGTCCCTGTAAGTAACTCTTTTGATTCCTTAACCGACGACAATGAAAGCGATTGCTCTAATCTTCGTAGCGATACCTTAAATAGAAGTTGTCCAGAACCAACTATTAATAATAGACAAGAACTGGAGGAATTGAGAAGTGAAATGCAAAGTCTGCGAGTAAAACTTGACAGTGCCAATAGTGAAATCGAAAACCTGTCGCTAGAGAATAATGCATTAAAAAAGCAGTTATCAGACTGTGCACTTCAAATAAAGCAATTACAAAACCTATGTAAAACTACACCAAAATCTACGCACAAAATAAAAGGAAAAGCTGAATTAAATAGAAGCAAAAGTGAGCAATCAGCAGACCCAAAACGCATAAAGCTATTCAAAAACCTCGATGTAAGTACGCAGAGTCTGAACGAAGCACAAGCAGAGACTACGAGTTGTGCTACGAGTACCCACGCTACAGATAGAAACTTAACAGCCGCGGGCACTCCGTTGAAGGTAACAGAATGCATAGAGGATAAAACCATACACATATTCGGTGGACAGCAGTGTCGTGGAATTGCGTCAGTATTATACCGGTTGAGAAGAAATACAAATTATGGGACATATAAAATAGAAGCAAATATTAAACCAGACGCACCTTGCAACGAAATATTGAAACTGACCGAGTCCACTAAAATAAATCCCAGTGATGTGATTTTGATATGTGTCGGAGAAAACGATAGTAATCCAACTAAAGTCCTAGCAGAATTGTGTTACTTTTTAAAAATGCATGATAAACAAACTATAATTGTATTAAGTATTAGGAATAATTTATTTTTAAACGAAAATCTACTTAATGATTCCCTGAATTTATATTGTAATAATTTTAAAAATTGTAAATTCTTAAGCTTAAACCAAATTTATCTTGACAAATATTTTTTGAATAATGTATGCTTAATGATAAATCATATTATTGACTGCATGTACTACGATACCAAGTTCTTGGGTTACAACAACAATTACAAAAAGGTCAAAGATGGTACGTATTTGTTCTGCAATGGAAATGGTTCAAGTCTTGAATACGTCAAGCCAGTGAATAGAATCAAAAACAGAATTCCGAATAAAGTTATGGTACAAAAGTTGATACCACAGTATTTTACAAAAAAAAACCGTTGTGGACTGCAAAATGGATCCTAATAGTGATTTTTTTCGTGAATCATAACTTGTTTACCATTTTTCATCAAAATATTGCTGGTATTTTAGGAAAAAAAGAACTAATTGAATTATCTTTAAATGAATTAGCTCTTAGTAATAAACGTTGTGATGTCCTATGTTTTAGCGAAACTTTCGTAAAATCTGGTAGTGAGGGAAACATTCATATTTTAAATTACCAATTAGCAGCCTCATATTCTAGAACGCACCAGAAAAGAGGAGGTGTCTGTATACTTACTGGTAACAATATTCAAGCACAACCAATAACCTGGCTTGATGATATTTCTGAGGATTTTGTTTTCGAGTGTTGTGGCATTGTTATTGCTCTAATAAAATGCATAATAATATGTATTTATAGAACGCCGACATCTAATATTACTGTATTTTTCCAAAAACTTGAAGAGCTCGTCATTAAGTTAAAGAATAAAACAAAGTATAACGCTATCATAGCAGGGGACTTAAATATTAACACACTGAAGGAGAGTAAAGATGCAAAGGAACTAGTAAGAATTGTTTCCAATAATAATTTTAAGTTACACGTACTAAGCCCAACACGCAAGGCATCTTGTTTGGACCAAATAATTAGTAACCTGCCTAAAGTAAACAGTGAAATTCACAAGTTGGGGTTATCTGATCACGATACCGCCCAAACAATCACCTTTGATTGTAAGCCATCGGTTGAACTGCCTAAATATTGGTATGTAAAAAAAAGGGATTATGATCCCGAAAATATCAAGAAATTTTTAGGATGCTTGAATAGTTTGACTTGGACAAATGTACTTGAAGAATCTGATACGTCAACTGCATTTGGATTATTCTTTGACGACTTTAAGCTGTTTCATGACTTGTGCTTTCCAATGAACCGAATAAAAAACAAACCCCAAGCCAAGTCGATTAATTGGTTTACAAAGGGTTTGAAACAATCAACAAAGACAAAAAGAAATCTACGTTTTGGTTATTATAAGACCTTAAACGTAAGCTCAAAAATTAAGTATAAAAGATATTCTAAGTGTCTAAAGCAATGTATTTATCGGGCTCAGAAACTTGCAAATAAAAGGTATATACAGTCATCCAAGAACATATGTAAGGCTGCATGGACCGTCATAAAAAATAAGACATACAAAAATGTACTTGATAAAAATATTGACCACTTAATAATTAATGATTGCATAATAAATAACCCTTCTGACATTTCAAATAACTTTAATGACTATTATATAAATTTTACTAATTCTAATTCTACAATAAATTATACAGATAATGCTTTTGACTCCTCATTGACATCAAGTAATGTAAGTTTCTTTCTTTATCCTACGGATGAATATGAAGTAATGAAAATAATCAGTTCGCTAAGAGATACTAAATCTACTGGCTACGACGGTATACCAACAAAAATATTAAAATTATGTAAAGTGGAAATTACAACAGTGTTAACGTACCTGATTAATTTGTCATTTTCGACAGGCGTGTTCCCTGAACCATTGAAAATTGCGGTTGTCAAACCACTTCATAAAAAGGGGGACAGACGTAATGTAGGCAATTATCGACCAATATCTCTATTACCTATAATATCAAAGGTATTTGAAAGGGTAATGCATGTGCGCCTTAGTAATTTCTTAAGTAAATATGAAATCATAAAAACAGAGCAGCATGGATTCCAAAAAGATAAGTCGACTACATTAGCTGCGTTCTACTTGGTTAATGAAATACTGTACAATATGGATAAGCGTATCCCTGTGACGGCGGTGTTCTTTGACATGAGTAAGGCTTTTGACTTTGTATCACATAATATTTTATTAAAAAAATGCGAGGCTTATGGAATAAGAGGAATAGCTTACCAGTGGCTTAAGAGCTACCTAAGCAACAGAAGGCAATATGTTGAGGTAACGAATATAAATTCAAAGATGGAAATAAATGAGTTCAAATCAGCCATTAAAGTAATAAAATACGGAGTGCCTCAAGGTAGTATCTTGGGACCACTCTTGTTCTTACTGTATATCAATGACCTACCAGACAATATTGATTTCAAGTGTACTCTATTCGCGGATGACGTATCTGTGGTCATACCATGTCGCAATATTGAACAATACAATAATGACATAAATGAGACCGTCTGTAAAGTCACAAATTGGCTAAGTAACAATAATCTCCATGTGAATATAGACAAAACTACGTACGTCCAGTTTATCAACAGAAATGCAAATAAAATTAAGCTAAATGTACATTATGGAAACCAAAATATAAAAGAATCTCGTGACACTATATTCCTGGGCATTAAATTGGATGATTGTGTTTCGTGGAGGAATCACATTGAAAGGGTTTGCAGTAAATTAAATTCGTTTGCTTACGCGCTCTGGCGTCTAACAAAAATAAGTGACCAAAAACGTTGCCCTACAAGCATACCATGGGTACGTTGGCTCCCTCCTGAGATATGCCATCCTTCTCTGGGGTAACTCTTGTCATATTCATCGGGTTTTAGTTGCTCAAAAACAATGTATTCGAGCTATAACAAATGTTGATATTTTGACTTCATGCAGGCCTTTATTTTGTCGCGTAACGGAGGGTTACGGAGCTAAAAGGTAGGGGGAAGAAGAAAAGATAAGAAGAGAGGAAAGAGCGGCTATAATTATAAGTGGTATGTACAATGATGGCTCGTCAAAAATCTTAAATCTACACTTAAACTAACTTAAAACTAGCGCTTTACCCCGGTAAACTACACTAAATATATATACAAGGTAAAAGTTCAAAATGGGCAACCGTTGGTAGGGCGGTAACACAGGGTTGCACCGGCAGCGCGCCGGTAGGATCCAGCGTCGCAAGAGCGGGCGGTAGGGCTCCGCCGAGCGCCGAGGCAGCAATGGGGCGCGCACGCAGATACGCGCACGCCGCAGCCGGCCGGCGGGTAGCTACGCGACGCGGATACGCGCACGAATGAAGGTAGACGCGCGTAGGTGCAGGGAGGCAACACACTCCGTGCCCCGGCACCGTTACTCTACGGGTAAACTGTATACTGGCACTGTTATAGCTAGAGGTTCTGAGCTTCTTCGAGCTGGTGGTAGACTGGGTGGGTCCTGCCCATAGTGCTGTCCTTTTATATTGCCATGTGGCATTCTATTCTACAACATTTAAATTTTAAATTCATACATATAGAATATGTCTCGAAACATAGCTAAACTCCATAGTTAAATTTGAATAGGACAATTCGATTAGAAAATAAAAACAGTTAGACACGTCAGCTGTCGGACAATGTCAAGATAGACAATCTAAATATTTACAACACTAACTTAAATTTGATTTACAGATAACAATGTACAAGGAACATTAAAATAACACATATAGAGTAAGCTAATACAAGAACATAATCATAAAATGATATACAAAAGCTCTATAGCAAACGGAAAACGAAGCTCTATAGATTAAACCACCAAAGGGTAACTTTCTTAGAGTTAGTTATGTTAGTATAACGACGCCCCTGCAGGCTGCGTTACATTTCTCCCACGACTCCCAGAAAAATTTTTCGACTCAGAGAAAATTTTGATTATAAGGTTAAGAGAATACTATCCTTACTATCAGTCTAAACCAGTCACACTTCACTTAAACATCCCATTCCACATCCAAAAACAATTCAAATCCCGTCACTCTAACCATACTCTAACAATACGAACCAATCACAAAGAGGAGTAGGTTCACTATCAATGGACCAACTCCATAGGAAGTACCCTATAAAATGAACTTTAGGCTATTTAGGGAGTTGTCAGCCGCTTCCTTTCCTTCTTCAAAACCCATTAGTGTCGATGACCATACCGACAATCTAGTCCCTCTCTCAGTATTCCCTATCAAAGGCCACAAATTTTTAAAGGTTGAATTTAACCTGTAAAAGAAACGCTCTGTAGTCAAAGAAGCGCTAAGTAGTAAGTTAATGATAAGGCAAAGAGAGCCCTAAAAGTTTAAGAATTTAAAAGGTCAATAAGCGCCTTTTAAAAGAAACGTTGAAGCAAGTAAGTAGGTACTTAAGAGAGAATCCTATAATTAAATGTATAGAGACGAGAATAGTCCGCTAAGTATGGATATAAAAAATCTCAACTGAAGTAAGCCCCCACAAATCATTCCAATGTGTGTGCAACTACATACATATAATACTAGTAAGTCAACATAAGGTAGTCATTTCTTAAAGTCCTTTTTTACATGCCATTTAACCGCGGCAAACCGTTGCAGTCCTCAAGAAATGTTACAAGCAGGTGACAATTTCTCAAACGAGCGTTGCATTTCACATATTTAGGTGCTTAATTTTGCGCTAAAAGATGCCAGGCATGCATTGATTAAAGAGTATCTTTACGCCACACTATATCTCCAACATTGAATTCCTTTAAAAGATGCCTTAAATTGTAACGGTTTAGAATCTTTAACATGAGATAATGTCAGTGCAACCTGAACTCTAATCAAAATTGATGATAGAAGGCCAATATTTCTAGCATATTAAATCACGAGGTAAAAAGGTAATTTGTTCTTCTAAGGTCGTAACCCTGAGAATAAATAGAACCACAATTAATTAGTTCACGACCAAATACTAAAATGCAGGAGTAAACTCCAGTTTTTACTTCATTTACAGAGTTATCATTGCAAACTTAATCTTTAGATAGGTGAAGTCCCCAGACCTAATGGTCCTTCACCGACCAGTGAAGCTAGTGCGGTAATAATTGTTTTATTGTAGCGTTTCTGTGTATTACCTGAGGCCAATAGTGAGGGTGTAAGAATAGTGTGCGGAAATTCCTATAACGTCCTAAGGAAATTATGGAATTCATGCCGATGAAAATTGTGGACCGTTATCCAAAATAATTGTTTTGAGGTACTCCATGAACTAAGAAACGGAATTCTCTAAGTAATGTATAGTACGTAGTAGTGTATAGCTCGTTTTCACAAGGAAAAATAAGTGTATCAATTTGGTGAATAGACTTTAAACGAAAATGACTGGTTACGGTCGCCTGTCATTGCAATGGACCTATTAAGGTCCCAAGAAATGCATTGAAAAGGTCTAGAACAAATTTGGTTTTCCCAATAGGAACCGTAATGGCAGTGGTTAGAGTGTTTAAAGCCAAACAAGTTTCGCCTTGGAATAAATTTTAGCTATATCTTTAAACATGCCAGTCCAGTAATATGACACTGATATTTTTTTTGTATTTTTTAAAATACGCCCAAATGCGGATCGTGGATCGGACCATGGGCATGTCTTATTAAGATTCTCTTTCCCAGAAGGGATAGGGACTGCTTTCCAGATGAAATCGTCTGTTAAAGAATAAGGAGTGATTATGCAACAAATAGTTATTATCCTTAATCGTATAGTTAGGAATGAACGTTGAGGATTAGTTAAAACATTACGAAAGTTTTATATAGCGCTCTAAGTCTACAGACGTGGCTTCTCCGAAGATAAAGGAGCTCTAATATGACTGTCCTCGCTTTAGAACGAGAAAGTAGATCAGGGACAATATTATCCTTTCTCCCTTTTTATGTTTCAAGCGTGAAATTTTAAGCAAGAAAGGCGAAGTGACCAACGAGCGAGTCTACCAGAAGGATTTGTTAATTCGAAACCACTTTAATGCGGCATGATCAGTGTATACAGTAAAC
Organism: Marasmia exigua; assembly: GCA_019059595.1. Taxonomy (NCBI): domain Eukaryota; kingdom Metazoa; phylum Arthropoda; class Insecta; order Lepidoptera; family Crambidae; genus Marasmia; species Marasmia exigua. Next base: position 9,744,410 of record CM032463.1, read on the forward strand.
GGTTTGCCATTGTCAATATAGCACCGCCAATGTTCTAAGGCAATGAAAGAAAAGCTTAGGGTTTCTCTTCAGTAGTAAGTAGTTTCTTTCGATTTGTTTTGTTAAGTGAATTTTTGCTCATGTAAGGCTATAACAAACTTCTTTGTCGTTACCGTTTGAGTAAGCATGGCTCCACTGCCAGTGTTAATGCAATCACAATGCACAGAAAACGGTTGAATCAAATCAGGCAAGCAAGAATTGGGGTAGTTACAGAGATATTCTTTTTAGTTTTCAGAAAGGAAGAGTTAGGCCTCAGAACTCCAAAGAAATTTTCGAGAATTTTTTAGCCGATGATGTTAATTTATTAAGCGGTGGCAGCTATAGTACTGAAATTAGGAATGAACCGACGAAACCACTACACGTACCCAGAAATTTACGCACGTTCTTTGCGTGAAGTAGGTACAGGAAAGGTCCATAATAGCTTGAATTTTGCTAGGATCATCTCGTAAACCATTATCGTCAACAACATACCAAGGTACTTTAATTCTTCTTGAAGGAAAAAAAGACTTTTTTAAAGTTAAATGGTAAGTTTAAGCGTAAGATTAATTTTTTCAAGCACTTTAATTAAAGTCCTATGTGTTTCTTGGAAGACGAGGAGCCTATGAGAATAATTGTCATCAATATTAACAGAACA
>CM032463.1:9752826-9817202 GCA_019059595.1 Marasmia exigua
TAGTTTTCCTGAAGCGCCTATCAAAATACACACAAAAGCATCTTATTTTGCGTGTAGATCGATAGTGCCCAGATTCGATTCTCGGGTCGGCTATGCTTCTTACTCACAAATTTTAACTTCGCAGATACGATGTCTCATTATAGTTTTTCCTGAGCGCCCTAGTCAAAATACACACAAAAGCATCTAATTTTTCTGTAGATTTCGATTATGACCAGATTTCGTCGATATCTCGGGTCGGGTATGGCTTCTTACCTAAAAATTCACTTCGCTTATACGATGTCCTCATATAGTTTTCCTGAAGCGCTTATCAAAATACACACAAAAAGCATTTTATTTGCTGTAGATCGATTTTTGACCATATTCGATTATCTCGAGTCGGGTATGGCTTCTTACTTGAAAATTAAAACTTCGCTGATATGATTTCTCATATAGTTTTCCTAAAGAGCGCCTAGTCACAAAACACACAAACAGCATCTTATTTTTGCTGGATATCGTTATGAACAATTCGATATGGTTATGGCTTTTCTTACTAAAATTCAACTTCTGCTGATACGTGCCTCAATATAGTTTTCCTGAAGCGCCTAGTCAAAATACACACGAAAACATCTTATTTTGCTGTTGATTGATTAATGACCAGAATTGATATCTTCGGGTCGGGTATTGCTTCTTACTAAAATTCAACTCGCGATACGATTTCTCATTAGTTTTTCTAAAGCGCCCCAGTTCGAAATACACAAAAAAGCATCTTATTTTGCTGTAAGATCGACTTATGACACCAGATTCCGATATCTCGAGTCGGGTAACGGCTTCTTACTAAAAGTCACTTCGCTGATAACGATTTTCTCATATAGTTTCCTAAGCGCCAGTCCGAAATACACACAAAAGCATCTTATTTTGCTGTAGATCGATATGACCCGATTCGATATTTTCGAGTGGGTATGTGGGCTTCTTACTACAAATTCACTTCGCTGTAGATGTCTCTTATAGTTTTGTGCAGAAGCGCCTAGTCAAAATCACACAAAAAGCTCCTATTTTTCTGTAGATCGATTATGACCATATTTTGATATCTCGGTCGGCTATGGCTTCTTCATAAAATTTAACTTCGCAGATCGATGTTGTCATATAGTTTTCCTAAAGCGCCTAGTCAAAATACACACAAAAAAGCATCGTAATTTTCTCTGTAGATTCGATTTATGGAACCAGTTTTCGATTCTCGGGTCGTGGCTATGGCTACTTACTACAAAGTCAAACTTCGCTGATACGAGTCTCATATAGTTTTCCCCTGAAGCTCTAGTCAAAATACACACGAAAAAATCTTATTTTGCTGTATATCGATTCATGCCTAATTTCCGATATCTCAGTCGGTATGGCTCCTTCTAAAAATTCAACTTCCTGATACGATTTCCTCATATATTTTTCCTGAACGCCTATTCCGAAATCCACAAAAAAAAAAAGCATCTTATTTTCCTGTAGATCGATTATGACGCAGATCGATATCTCGGGTCGGTATTGCTTCTATCTGAAAATTCATCTCGCTTATAACATGTCTTATATGTTTTCCTGAAGCGCCCTTACCAAAATACACACAAAAAGCCTCTTATTTTGCTGTATATCGATTATGACCGATTCGATATCTCGGGTCAGCCTATGGCTTCTTACTAAAAAATTTAACGTTCGCTGATACGATGTCTCAATAGTTTTCCTGAAGCGTCCTAGTCCAAGATACACCAAAAAGGATCTTATTTGCTGTAGATATCCGATTATGACCAGATTCGATATCTCGAAGTCGGGTATGGCCTTCTTACTAAATTCGACGTCGCTGATGACGATTTCTCATATAGTTTTCCTAAGCGCCTAGTCCAAAGTACACCAAAAAAAGCATCTTATTTTGCTGTGGATCGATTATGACCAGATTCGATTTCTCGTCGGTTTATGGCTACTTCTAAAAATTCACTTGGCTTATACGATGTCCTCATATAGATTTCCTGAAGCGCCTAGTCAAAATACACACCAAAGGCATCTTTTTTGCTGTAGATCGATTGTGACCGATTCGATATCTCGAGTCGGGTATGCTTCTTACTAAAAATTCAACTTCGCTGATACAGATGTCTCATATAGTTTTCCTATAGCGCCTAGTCGAAATACACACAAAAAGCATCTTATTTTGCTGTAGATCGATAGTGACCAGATTTCGATATCTCGGGTCGGCTATGGGCTACTCTAAAAATTCAACTTGGCTGATACGATGTCTCATATAGTTTTCCTGAAGCGCCTTGTCAAAATACACACAAAAAAGCATCTTATTTTGCTGTAGATCGATTATGACCAGATTCGATATCTCGAGTCGGGTATGGCTTCTTACGAAAAAATTCACTTCGCTTATACGATGTCTCATATAGTTTTTCCTGAAGCGCCTTATCAAAATACACACAAAAAGCATCTTATTTTGCTGTAGATCGATAGTGACCAGATTCGATATCTCGGGTCGGCTATGGCTTCTTACTAAAAATTTAACTTCGCAGATACGATGTCTCATATAGTTTTCCTGAAGCGCCTAGTCAAAATACACACAAAAAGCATCTAATTTTTCTGTAGATCGATTATGACCAGATTCGATATCTCGGGTCGGGTATGGCTTCTTACTAAAAAATTCAACTTCGCTTATACGATGTCTCATATAGTGTTCCTGAAGCGCCTTATCAAATACACACAAAAAGCATTTTATTTTGCTGTAGATCGATTTTGACCAGATTCGATATCTCGAGTCGGGTATGGCTTCTTACTTGAAAATTCAACTTCGCTGATACGATTTCTCATATAGTTTTCCTAAAGCGCCTAGTCAAAAAACACACAAAAAGCATCTTATTTTGCTGGAGATCGATTATGACCAGATTCGATATGGGTATGGCTTCTTACTTAAAATTCAACTTCGCTGATACGATGCCTCATATAGTTTTCCTGAAGCGCCTAGTCAAAATACACACGAAAAGCATCTTATTTTGCTGTTGATTGATTATGACCAGATTCGATATCTCGGGTCGGGTATGGCTTCTTACTAAAAATTCAACTTCGCTGATACGATTTCTCATATAGTTTTCCTAAAGCGCCCAGTCGAAATACACACAAAAAGCATCTTATTTTGCTGTAGATCGATTATGACCAGATTCGATATCTCGAGTCGGGTACGGCTTCTTACTAAAAATTCAACTTCGCTGATACGATTTCTCATATAGTTTTCCTAAAGCGCCCAGTCGAAATACACACAAAAAGCATCTTATTTTGCTGTAGATCGATTATGACCCGATTCGATATTTCGAGTCGGGTATGGCTTCTTACTAAAAATTCAACTTCGCTGATACGATGTCTCTTATAGTTTTGCAGAAGCGCCTAGTCAAAATACACACAAAAAGCATCTTATTTTTCTGTAGATCGATTATGACCAGATTTGATATCTCGGGTCGGCTATGGCTTCTTACATAAAATTTAACTTCGCAGATACGATGTGTCATATAGTTTTCCTAAAGCGCCTAGTCAAAATACACACAAAAAGCATCGTATTTTCTGTAGATCGATTATGACCAGATTCGATATCTCGCGGTCGGGCTATGGCTACTTACTAAAAAATTCAACTTCGCTGATTACGATGTCTCATATAGTTTTCTGAGCTCCTAGTCAAATACACAACGAAAAGAATCTTATTGCTGTGATCGATTATGACCAGATCGATTCTCGGAGTCGGGTATGGCTCCTTACTAAAATTCAACTTCGCTGATAGCGATTTCTCATATAGTTTTCCTGAAGCGCCTAGTCGAAATACACACAGAAAAGCATCTTATTTTCCTGTAGATCGATTATGACCAGATTCGATATCTCGGTCGGGTATGGCCTTCTATCTGAAAATTCAATCTTCGCTTATACGATGTCTTATATAGTTTTCCTGAAGCGCCTTAGTCAAATACACACAAAAAGCATCTTATTTTGCTGTAGATCGATTATAGACCAGTATTCGATATCTCGGGTCGGCTATGGCTTCTTACTAAAAATTCTTAACTTCGCTTATACGATGTCTCATATAGTTTTCCTGAAGCGCCTAGTCAAAATACACACGAAAAGCATCTTATTTTGCTGTAGATCGATTGTGACCAGATTCGATATCTCGAGTCGGGTATGGCTTCTTACAAAAAATTCAACTTCGCTGATACGATGTCTCATATAGTTTTCCTTAAGCGCCTAGTCGAAATACACACAAAAAGCATCTTATTTTGCTGTAGATCGATAGTGACCAGATTCGATATCTCGGGTCGGCTATGGCTTCTTACTAAAAATTTAACTTCGCTGATACGATTGTCTCATATAGTTTCCTGAAGCGCCTAGTCAAAATACACACAAAAGCATCTTATTTTGCTGTAGATCGATTATGACCAGATTTCGATATCTCGGGTTGGGTATGGCTTCTTACTAAAAATTTCAACTTCGCTTATACGATGTCTCATATAGTTTTCCTGAAGCGCCTTATCACAATACACACAAAAGCATTTATTTTGCTGTAGATCGATTATGACCAGATTCGATATCTCGAGTCGGGTATGGCTTCTTACTAAAAATTCAACTTCGCTGATACGATTTCTCATATAGGTTTCCTAAAGCGCCTAGTCGAAAAACACACAAAAAGCATCTTATTTTGCTGGAGATCGATTATGACCAGATTCGATATCTCGGGTATGGCTTCTTACTAAAAAATTCAACTTCGCTGATATACGATGTCCTCATATAGTTTCCTGAAGCGCCTAGTCGAATACACACAAAAAGCATCTTATTTTGCTGTAGATCGATTATGACCAGATTCGATATCACGAGTTTGATATGGCTTCTTACTAAAAATTCAACTTCGCTGATACGATGTCTCATATAGTTTTCCTGAAGCGCCTAGTCAAAATACACACAAAAAGCATCTTATTTTGCTGTAGATCGATTATGACCAGATTTGATATCTCGGGTCGGCTATGGCTTCTTACATAAAATTTAACTTCGCAGATACGATGTCTCATATAGTTTTCCTAAAGCGCCTAGTCAAAATACACACAAAAAGCATTCGTATTTTTCTGTGGATCGATTATGACCAGATTCGATATCTCGGGTCGGCTATGGCTACTTACTAAAAATTCAACTTCGCTGATACGATTGTTCATATAGTTTTCCTGAAGCTCCTAGTCAAAATACACACGAAAAGCATCTTATTTTGCTGTAGATCGATTATGACCAGATTCGATATCTCGAGTCGGGTATAGGCTCCTTACTAAAAATTCAACTTCGCTGATACGATTTCTCATATAGTTTTCCTTAAAGCGCCTAGTCGAAAAACACACAAAAGCATCTTATTTTGCTGGAGATCGATTATGACCAGATTCGATATCTCGGGTATGGCTTCTTACTAAAAATTCAACTTCGCTGATACGATGTCTCATATAGTTTTCCTAAGCGCCTAGTCAAAATAACACACAAAAAGCATCGTATTTTTTCTGTGGATCGATTATGACCAGATTCGATATCTCGGGTCGGCTATGGCTTACTTACTAAAAATTCAACTTCGCTGATACGATGTCTCATATAGTTTTCCTGAAGCTCCTAGTCAAAAATACCACAAAAAGCATCTTATTTTGCTGTAGATCGATAGTGACCAGATTCGATATCTCGGGTCGGCTATGGCTTCTTACTAAAAATTTAACTTCGCTGATACGATGTCTCATATAGTTTTCCTGAAGCGCCCCCTAGTCAAAATACACACAAAAAGCATCTTATTTTGCTGTAGATCGATTATGACCAGATTCATATTCGATTATGACCGGTACATAAGTTTAAGTTGCATGTAAAAAACTGCCCTAATGCAGAACGGCTACTATAAAGTAGAGGATATTGAATGATAAGGATTCCTGGACATGTTGATCTCTTCGCCTGTCCTCTAATGTATAATTCATTTCATAATTTTTTCATTGACGATTTAATCTAAACGATATTGATTATATAGCAATGTATATCATACTGTCACTGTAATCATAATTTGTATAAGAATGAAAGTTGTAATTACCATTTTATTTGGAAAGAGTAACTACTGAGTTTCTTGCTGATTCTTCTCGGTAGAAATTGACGTTCCGAATCAGCGGCAGATTACATAATATTTGACATTCATAAATATTCTTTATTGAATAAAGACATTTTAGATTTTGACTGTATAAACATTGATTTATATTAATTATTCAATAATTGACAAGATGCTAACCACCTACTATTGTACACCTCGTCCTGCAGTTTATAAGTCTGGATTAAGTAACTACTATTCTTTGTGACCTATGAGGGGAACCTAAGTAGTCATGCTCACTCAAATGTCTCTGAGGTGGTGGCGCTATGTGGCGGGTCATTACATTCCCTCTAATATGGTTGAGTGAAATGATGGCTGGCACGTACGTCATACTTGTGAACAGGTGCCACCTTTGGGGACTGGTCTGCTTCGGTTTACCTCATAATATTTATTTTATTATTATTTCCTTTATTTTATTTTGTGTAACAATTAAACTGTATGGCTCGGTATGATGATGACACAAAATTGTATGAAAGTTTGGCGATTAAAAAGAGTAACTGGCGAGTTTCTTGCCGGATCTTCTCGACCAGAAACAACTTTCCGAGCCGGTGGTAGAATCGCATTATGTTTATTTATTTCTTTAGTATATTTTATGTATCAACATATATATGTATTAACATGTAAATTATACATAAGTACTTATAAATAGTTTTAAGTCATTCAAATGTATGACGATTTGTAAGTGCTGTGTACAAGCCTATGCAAATAAAGAATTATTTGTTTGTTTGTTTGTTTGTTTGATTCGATATCTCGGGTCGGGTATGGCTTCTTACTAAAAATTCAACTTCGCTTATACGATGTCTCATATAGTTTTCCTGAAGCGCCTTATCAAAATACACACAAAAAGCATTTTATTTTGCTGTAGATCGATTATGACCAGATTCGATATCTCGAGTCGGGTATGGCTTCTTACTAAAAATTCAACTTCGCTGATACGATTTCTCATATAGTTTTCCTAGAGCGCCTAGTCGAAAAACACACAAAAAGCATCTAATTTTGCTGGAGATCGATTATGACCAGATTCGATATCTCGGGTATGGCTTCTTACTAAAAATTCAACTTCGCTGATACGATGTCTCATATAGTTTTCCTGAAGCGCCTAGTCAAAATACACACAAAAGGCATCTTATTTTTCTGTAGATCGATTATGACCAGATTTAATATCTCGGGTCGGCTATGGCTTCTTACATAAAATTTAACTTCGCAGATACGATGTCTCATATAGTTTTCCTAAAGCGCCTAGTCAAAATACACACAAAAAGCATCGTATTTTTCTGTAGATCGATTATGACCAGATTCGATATCTCGGGGTCGGCTATGGCTACTTTTTTTTATTATTTGTTAGAAATGGGGTGAGCCATGCGTCTCATAGCCACTGCGACCAGTAGATGATCTATTGTGGCAGCCCCGTAACCTATTACAGCACCTCATGTAGCTCCAGTTCCAGGATAAACCCGAGAATGGAGCTGATGGGGGAGCTTTTGATCTCGTCTGCTGAGATCATGTGTGCTCCCAGGTGCCGGCTTCTGCACCGGTGCAGCGCTATACACTCGCCGAGGACGTGGATAATCGTTTCCTCGTCCTCGCGACAGAACCTGCAGATTTTGGTATCTGAAAGGCCCATGTTGTGCAGGTGCTTATTTAATTTGCAGTGCCCTGTGAGGGTCCGAGTGAGTGCCCTAACATGTCCTCTGCTCAGTTTTATTATTTCTACAGCTCGTCTCTGATCGAACGCCTGTATCAACGCTTTAGACTGTTCTAGTCGAGGTAGTCTTTTCCAATATTCAGTGCTTTGCTTATGCTCCCACTCTTTTAACTCGAACCTGACCATGCAGGCTGGAACGCCACTTATTGGTTCCGGTCCGAGTAGTGGGCTCTCTGCCCCGGCCTTTGCTAGCACGTCAGCGACTTCGTTGCCTCTGATATTGCAGTGTCCCGGTACCCAAATCAGATTTACGATGTTGGCATTGCCAAGCTGGTTTAGGAGCAGGACACACTCGCTAGTGAGTTTGGAGTCAAGTTCACAGGATGTTAACGCCTTGAGGGCAGCTTGACTATCTGAGAAGATGAATATCTTCTTATTCTGGAGATTCATTTGCAGACTCTCTTGGACACAGCCAATTATTGCGAAGACTTCTGCTTGGTACACTGTGGTATAGCGACCCAGGTTGGCGAATTTGCGTATTCTGAAGCGATCATTATAAAATCCCGCCCCGGATACGCCTTGCCTCCTGGAACCATCCGTATACCAAACGATGTCATTCTGCTTAACATTTCCGGGAGTTCCAGCCTCCCAGTCTTGTCTACTAGGTAAACAAGACTGTAAACCGCTTATCGAAGCGGTATTCACGGATCATGGAGTCAGAGGGCATATCCATGACCGGAATTTTCATTAGTTCATTGTAGAGGTTACCTATGACCCTAGATTGCCATCTCGTCCTTCCTCTGATTTTTGCTCTCGTAATGGCCATCCTCGCTTCCATCTGCACGTGAATGTGCAGAGGTGGAATGTTCAGGAGGGCATCCAGTGCTGCAGAGGGAGAGGACGAAAGAGCGCCAGTGGCTATAAGGCAGGCTGTTCTTTGAACTTTGCTGAGGTTCTCCACGCAGTTGAGTTGGTGCGTCTTCTTATACCACACACAGCAGCCATAAGTGACGATCGGCCTCACTATGGTTTTATAAATCCAGAGTGCGGCCTTGGGCCGTAGCCCCCATTTTAGCCCCACCAACCTACTGCTTGCCCCATCGCTATTTTTTGCCTTTCTAGTAATGTAGTCGAGATGCTTGTTCCATGTTAGTTTTTGGTCTAGAAAGACTCCGAGATATTTGACCTCGTTGGACAAGCATAGCTTCGTACCAAGAAGTGTTGGGGCGTGAAGCGCCTCCAGTTTCCTTCTTTGGTAAACGGGATTAAGACCGTCTTCCGTGCGTTGACTGTTAGCACGTGTCTTGTGCACCAGTTTTCTACTATTCGTAGGGCCCTTTGCATAAGACTGGAAAATGGTGCTAGGACATTTTTCCTATGACCATTATTACTATGTCATCTGCGTAACCCTGAGTCAGGAATCTGGCTTCATTGAGCTCACAGATGAGACTGTCAACAACCAATGACCATTGAAGGGGTGATAGGACTCCGCCCTGTGGACACCCTCTGGTCACTCTATAATGAAGAGTTTTATTCATCAACGTTGTTGTTTGCAGTTCGATTTTGTAGCATGGATCCCATCCATCTGGTGGTGGTATCGTCGATTCCACGATTCACCATGCTACGTGTTATACATCGAAGTTGGTGTTGTCAAAAGCCCCTTCGATGTCGAGAAAGGCACAGAGTGCAATTTCTTTGTCTTCTATGGCTTTCTCAATTCTGTCCACCAGATCAATAAGTGCCGTTTCCGTGGACTTGCCTGTTTGGTAGGCATGTTGTCTTGCACTCAGGGTTTTTCAACGAGGTATGTTGCCCTGATGTGACTGTTTAACACCTTTTCCATCGTTTTTAGTAGGAATGAGGTGAGACTTATCGGTCTGTAGGACTTGGGCTGTGATTTGTCTTTGTCCCCTCCCTTGGGGATGTAAGTGACCCTCGCCCGAGTCCACGCTGATGGCAGATAACTCCAAGCAAAGCTTGCACGGTAAAGTTTTATCAGCGTTGAGATGATGATATCTTCGCCCCGTTGCAATATAGCCGGGAAAATACCATCGACCCCACCAGATTTATAAGGCTTGAAGCTCCTAATGGCCCAACTTATCTGTTGGGGACGAAAAATAACGGAAGCTCTCCTCCAGTCTTCATTCCGCGGTTTCCTGTCCGGAGACTTACTGTCCTGGAGTTCTCTTTCGTTATTAATGTACACGGATTCCGGAAAGTGCGTTTGAGCAAGCAGTCTCAGTGTTTCCTCCGGGGATTCCGTGAAAGATCCGTCCGCTTTCCTTAGCAGGCCTAGATGGGATTCAGGTGTCTTGGCTAATATTTTGTGGATCCTGGCAGCTTGGGCAGTGTCTTTGATGGACCCGCAAAATTTTTGCCAGGATCTCCTTTTTGCTTTCCTGAGCTTGAGCCTTCCTGTAAGCATCCCAGTTCTTGTCTTTTTTTGCCTGATTAAATAAGGCACGGGCCTTTTGCCTCAGATGCTCCAGGTTTTTGTTCCACCAAGGCGCGTTCCTATTGCTCTTAGTGGTCTTAAGAGGACAATTTTCTAGATACGCTTTCATTAGGCTTCTGCCTAAGTCCTCTGCTGCGGCTTCCACTTGGTCCACAGTTTTAATGTATTTAAAATCTCCAAGGTATAACCTAAGGGAGTTCCTAAAGCCCTCCCAGTCTGTTCCCTTGGGGTCTCGGTACGTGTTCGGTTCCTTTGTTCCCGAGCATATTATGTCGTACCTAATATGGGTGTGGTCGGACAAGGACGGCTCATCTGAGACGTGCCAATTGGTTACTCGGTGTGCGAGATTACCTGAACACCATGTTATATCTAGTACTTCCTGCCTAGAACGTGTGGTAAAGGTTGGTTTGCTACCCACGTTAAGAACAAATTGATTGTTGGTGAGCAAGTAGTCAAACAAGGACTCACCTCTTGCGTTCGTGTCGGAGCTGCCCCATGATGTGTGGTGGGAGTTGCAGTCGGTACCCACCAGCAGCTGGGTTTCTCTCTCCAGACAATATTCCACTACCGGTGTCACCTTGTTCACCGGATCCTGGTCCTCTCCGGGTAGGTACATGGAGCTGACTATGAGTGTCTCTGCACCTTTCCCCCCGGGGAGGTCTATATACGCTGCAACAGCATCGTCTGTACACAGCGAAGGGATCGGGAGGTAATTTATATCTCTCTTGAAGAGCATGCATGCTCTTGGCCTCACTCCGCAGGAGTTACTTAATATCTTACCTGCCGAGTTTAGCCCCATTACCGTGGTTTTGTTCACCCACGGTTCTTGGATCAAGGCGATGTCCAGGTCCTCAGAGAGGAATCTTTGGCAAAGGGCAGCTGTGGCTGCCTTTGAGTGCTGGAGGTTTACTTGTATCGCCTTAATCATTGTGTTGTTTTGGGGGACTGGGAGGGGAAGGGTTAGGGAATTTAGCTAAGACGGAGGGATGGGATAGGATTATATGTACTTTTTAAAACAACTGGTAGTAAGAGAAAATGTAAATTATTTTTTGAGCCATGTTGTGGCAATAATGTGACATACAATGATCCGCTATTTCGAATGTGTAGATCATATAATGCTAATAGTAGCAGTTTAGACATATTTTCGCAGAACCTAAACTCTTTTATTAAAATTGTAAAACAGCAGTTATGTGTGCATGTTTGAGTATCCTTTTTTTTCTTATTTAGATTTATATAAAAGTAAATGCTGTGCGCAACCCTTATCGGGATACAGTTTTAATATGAAACTTGGCTTGTAATTGTGTAGCATGTACTTTAAATTGTATTCTGTAGTTGTGCCTATTAATAAATAAATAAATAAATATATAGGTGCCTAGGTTGTGTCTGTTTCTTTACGAAGGGGGGGGATATGTGTTTTGTTAAGGATGCCACCCGAGCGCGGTTTGCATTCAATAAAGCTGGGCCGTCACCATCGTCTGAGGTGTCAATACACTCCAAGATAGCACCTTGGAGCATTTCGACCCTCCCCTGGTCAATTTTACCCAGGGCGTCTATGATGCCGCACGTGACGGACCCAGCAACCTCCTTAAAGGTAGGCTTCGAGGTGGAAGGCTCGCCAAGTGTCGGTGCCTTGGTGGGATTACCTTGATTCGAGGTAGACGAGGTATTGAGAGGGCGCTTTGACGCCCGCTCCCTCGTTTCCCCCTCCTCTCGGGTCCTCTGCTTGGCCTTTTCACTCATGCGCAGTTCTAGCGCCTGCTCGAAGGTCATACCCTTCGCTACAAGCCGATATATTAGTTTTCTATCAGCTCCAGAGAGCTTAACCCTGGGTTTACCTCTCTGGCCCCTTGGTCGACGTGTCCCTTTGGTGCTTTGCGCCCAGAGGGGTCGACTCTGCATTGGAAGTACCTGGTCCCTCAGTCCCAGGTGCTCCGGCAGTGTTCGTATGCTCCTCAGTATCGCTGCCAAGGAGCATAGCCTCGGAGGTACCTAGTACCTCTTCGGTAGAATTTAAATGGTCGTCTATTATGTCTACAATATCCATATAGTTCCCACAAGAAGCTAGGGAAGTAAAGGTCCACCCCTGCAGAGCCCCGCTTGCAGGGGTAAGGCTAAATAGACCTCGATTTCGCCTGGTTTCGAGACCCCTCCGTTCGCGACCGAGCATCCCCTCGGCCATGCATCCATCGGCACGGATCGGATGACACCTCGGATTGGGGTTTTTGGAGACGAGGTTTCCTCCTCCAGGAAAAGAGGGGAGGGATGCGGTGATTAGGGTGGGGATGATTGGGAGGGATGGGGAGGGGAGCATGGGATTGAGGTTAACAGGAATGCTCCTAGCCTGGGATTGGGTTTTGGAGCAGCCATCTATTGTCCGGGGTCAACGTGACACCCTCTCCCGTCCTCATGAAAAGAGGTGGGAGTGGGGGAGGGCGAGCTATCCGCAACCTGCTCACCCGCTCGGTCGCATCAGATGACAACTGCGCAGGTCGCATACACTATCAATGGTAACTGGTCCCATAAACAGTGCATGCACCAACCGAGTGCTATGGCTACTTACTAAAAATTCAACTTCGCTGATACGATGTCTCATATAGTTTTCCTAAAGCTCCTAGTCAAAATACACACGAAAAGCATCTTATTTTGCTGTAGATCGATTATGACCAGATTCGATATCTCGAGTCGGGTATGGCTCCTTACTAAAAATTCAACTTCGCTGATACGATTTCTCATATAGTTTTCCTGAAGCGCCTAGTCGAAATACACACAAAAAGCATCTTATTTTGCTGTAGATCGATTATGACCAGATTCGATATCTCGGGTCGGGTATGGCTTCTTACTAAAAATTCAACTTCGCTTATACGATGTCTCATATAGTTTTCCTGAAGCGCCTTATCAAAATACACACAAAAAGCATTTTATTTTGCTGTAGATCGATTATGACCAGATTCGATATCTCGAGTCGGGTATGGCTTCTTACTTAAAAATTCAACTTCGCTGATACGATTTCTCATATAGTTTTCCTAAAGCGCCTAGTCGAAAAACACACAAAAAGCATCTTATTTTGCTGGAGATCGATTATGACCAGATTCGATATCTCGGGTATGGCTTCTTACTAAAAATTCAACTTCGCTGATACGATGTCTCATATAGTTTTCCTGAAGCGCCTAGTCAAAATACACACGAAAAGCATCTTATTTTGCTGTAGTTTGATTATGACCAGATTCGATATCTCGAGTCGGGTACGGCTTCTTACTAAAAATTCAACTTCGCTGATACGATTTCTCATATAGTTTTCCTGAAGCGCCTAGTCAAAATACACACGAAAAGCATCTTATTTTGCTGTAGATCGATTATGACCAGATTCGATATCTCGAGTCGGGTATGGCTTCTTACTAAAAATTCAACTTCGCTGATACGATTTCTCATATAGTTTTCCTGAAGCGCCTAGTCGAAATACACACAAAAAGCATCTTATTTTGCTGTAGATCGATTATGTTTAGATTCGATATCACGAGTTGGATATGGCTACTTACTAAAAATTCAACTTCGCTGATACGATTTCTCATATAGTTTTTCTGAAGCGCCTAGTCGAAATACACACAAAAAGCATCTTATTTTGCTGTAGATCGATTATGACCAGATTCGATATCTCGGGTCGGGTATGGCTTCTATCTGAAAATTCAACTTCGCTTATACGATGTCTTATATAGTTTTCCTGAAGCGCCTTATCAAAATACACACAAAAAGCATCTTATTTTGCTGTAGATCGATTATGACCAGAATCGATATCTCGGGTCGGGTATGGGTACTTACTAAAAATTCAACTTGACTGATACGATGTTTCATATAGTTTTCCTGAAGCGCCTAGTCAAAATACACACAAAAAGGATCTTATTTTGCTGTAGATCGATTATGACGAGATTCGATATCTCGGGTCGGCTATGGCTACTTACTAAAAATTTAACTTCGCTGATACGATTTCTCATATAGTTTTCCTAAAACGCCTGGTCGAAATACACACAAAAAGCATCTTATTTTGCTGTAGATCGATTATGACCAGATTCGATATCACGAGTCGGGTATAGCTACTTACTACAAATTCAACTTCGCTGATACGATGTCTCATATAGTTTTCCTGAAGCGCCTAGTCGAAATACACACAAAAAGCATCTTATTTTGCTGTAGATCGATAGTGACCAGATTCGATATCTCGGGTCGGCTATGGCTTCTTACTAAAAATTTAACTTCGCTGATACGATGTCTCATATAGTTTTCCTGAAGCGCCTAGTCAAAATACACACAAAAAGCATCTTATTTTGCTGTAGATCGATTGTGACCAGATTCGATATCTCGGGTCGGGTATGGCTTCTTACTAAAAATTCAACTTCGCTTATACGATGTCTCATATAGTTTTCCTGAAGCGCCTTATCAAAATACACACAAAAAGCATTTTATTTTGCTGTAGATCGATTATGACCAGATTCGATATCTCGAGTCGGGTATGGCTTCTTACTAAAAATTCAACTTCGCTGATACGATTTCTCATATAGTTTTCCTAAAGCGCCTAGTCGAAAAACACACAAAAAGCATCTTATTTTGCTGGAGATCGATTATGGCCAGATTCGATATCTCGGGTATGGCTTCTTACTAAAAATTCAACTTCGCTGATACGATGTCTCATATAGTTTTCCTGAAGCGCCTAGTCAAAATACACACAAAAGGCATCTTATTTTTCTGTAGATCGATTATGACCAGATTTAATATCACGGGTCGGCTATGGCTTCTTACATAAAATTTAACTTCGCAGATACGATGTCTCATATAGTTTTCCTAAAGCGCCTAGTCAAAATACACACAAAAAGCATCGTATTTTTCTGTAGATCGATTATGACCAGATTCGATATCTCGGGTCGGCTATGGCTACTTACTAAAAATTCAACTTCGCTGATACGATGTCTCATATAGTTTTCCTAAAGCTCCTAGTCAAAATACACACGAAAAGCATCTTATTTTGCTGTAGATCGATTATGACCAGATTCGATATCACGAGTCGGGTATGGCTACTTACTACAAATTCAACTTCGCTGATACGATGTCTCATATAGTTTTCCTGAAGCGCCTAGTCGAAATACACACAAAAAGCATCTTATTTTGCTGTAGATCGATAGTGACCAGATTCGATATCTCGGGTCGGCTATGGCTTCTTACTAAAAATTTAACTTCGCTGATACGATGTCTCATATAGTTTTCCTGAAGCGCCTAGTCAAAATACACACAAAAAGCATCTTATTTTGCTGTAGATCGATTGTGACCAGATTCGGATATCTCGGGTCGGGTATGGCTTCTTACTAAAAATTCAACTTCGCTTATACGATGTCTCATATAGTTTTCCTGAAGCGCCTTATCAAAATACACACAAAAAGCATTTTATTTTGCTGTAGATCGATTATGACCAGATTCGATATCTCGAGTCGGGTATGGCTTCTTACTAAAAATTCAACTTCGCTGATACGATTTCTCATATAGTTTTCCTAAAGCGCCTAGTCGAAAAACACACAAAAAGCATCTTATTTTGCTGGAGATCGATTATGACCAGATTCGATATCTCGGGTATGGCTTCTTACTAAAAATTCAACTTCGCTGATACGATGTCTCATATAGTTTTCCTGAAGCGCCTAGTCAAAATACACACGAAAAGCATCTTATTTTGCTGTAGTTTGATTATGACCAGATTCAATATCTCGAGTCGGGTACGGCTTCTTACTAAAAAATTCAACTTCGCTGATACGATTTCTCATATAGTTTTCCTGAAGCGCCTAGTCAAAATACACACGAAAAGCATCTTATTTTGCTGTAGATCGATTATGACCAGATTCGATATCTCGAGTCGGGTATGGCTTCTTACTAAAAATTCAACTTCGCTGATACGATTTCTCATATAGTTTTTCTGAAGCGCCTAGTCGAAATACACACAAAAAGCATCTTATTTTGCTGTAGATCGATTATGACCAGATTCGATATCTCGGGTCGGGTATGGCTTCTATCTGAAAATTCAACTTCGCTTATACGATGTCTTATATAGTTTTTCTGAAGCGCCTTATCAAAATACACACAAAAAGCATCTTATTTTGCTGTAGATCGATTATGACCAGAATCGATATCTCGGGTCGGGTATGGGTACTTACTAAAAATTCAACTTGACTGATACGATGTTTCATATAGTTTTCCTGAAGCGCCTAGTCAAAATACACACAAAAAGGATCTTATTTTGCTGTAGATCGATTATGACGAGATTCGATATCTCGGGTCGGCTATGGCTACTTACTAAAATTTAACTTCGCTGATACGATTTCTCATATAGTTTTCCTAAAACGCCTAGTCGAATACACACAAAAAGCATCTTATTTTGCTTGTAGATCGATTATGACCAGATTCGATATCACGAGTCGGGTATGGCTACTTACTACAAATTCAACTTCGCTGATACGATGTCTCATATAGTTTTCCTGAAGCGCCTAGTCCGAAATACACACAAAAAGCATCTTATTTTGCTGTAGATCGATAGTGACCAGATTCGATATCTCGGGTCGGCTATGGCTTCTTACTAAAAATTTAACTTCGCTGATACGATGTCTCATAAAGTTTTCCTGAAGCGCCTAGTCAAAATACACACAAAAAGCATCTTATTTTGCTGTAGATCGATTGTGACCAGATTCGATATCTCGGGTCGGGTATGGCTTCTTACTAAAATTCAACTTCGCTTATACGATGTCTCATATAGTTTTCCTGAAGCGCCTTATCAAAATACACACAAAAAGCATTTTATTTTGCTGTAGATCGATTATGACCAGATTCGATATCTCGAGTCGGGTATGGCTTCTTACTAAAAATTCAACTTCGCTGATACGATTTCTCATATAGTTTTCCTAAAGCGCCTAGTCGAAAAACACACAAAAAGCATCTTATTTTGCTGGAGATCGATTATGGCCAGATTCGATATCTCGGGTATGGCTTCTTACTAAAAATTCAACTTCGCTGATACGATGTCTCATATAATTTTCCTGAAGCGCCTAGTCAAAATACACACAAAAGGCATCTTATTTTTCTGTAGATCGATTATGACCAGATTTAATATCTCGGGTCGGCTATGGCTTCTTACATAAAATTTAACTTCGCAGATACGATGTCTCATATAGTTTTCCTAAAGCGCCTAGTCAAAATACACACAAAAAGCATCGTATTTTTCTGTAGATCGATTATGACCAGATTCGATATCTCGGGTCGGCTATGGCTACTTACTAAAAAATTCAACTTCGCTGATACGATGTCTCATATAGTTTTCCTAAAGCTCCTAGTTCAAAATACACACGAAAAGCATCTTATTTTGCTGTAGATCGATTATGACCAGATTCGATATCACGAGTCGGGTATGGCTACTTACTACAAATTCAACTTCGCTGATACGATGTCTCATATAGTTTTCCTGAAGCGCCTAGTCGAAATACACACAAAAAGCATCTTATTTTGCTGTAATCGATAGTGACCAGATTCGATATCTCGGTCGGCTATGGCTTCTTACTAAAAATTTAACTTCGCTGATACGATGTCTCATAACGTTTTCCTGAAGCGCCTAGTCAAAATACACACAAAAAGCATCTTATTTGCATGTAGATCGATTGTGACCAGATTCGATATCTCGGGTCGGGTATGGCTTCTTACTAAAATTCAACTTCGCTTATACGATGTCTCATATAATTTTCCTGAAGCGCCTAGTCAAAATACACACAAAAGGCATCTTATTTTTCTGTAGATCGATTATGACCAGATTTAATATCTCGGGTCGGCTATGGCGTCTTACATAAAATTAACTTCGCAGATACGACTGTCTCATATAGTTTTCCTAAAGCGCCTAGTCAAAATACACACAAAATGCATCGTTATTTTTCTGTAGATCGATTATGACAGATTCGATATCTCGGGTCGGCTATGGCTACTAACTAAAAATTCAACTTCGCTGATACGATGTCTCATATAGTTTTCCTAAAGCTCCTAGTCAAATACACACGAAAAGCATCTTATTTTGCTGTAGATCGATTATGACCAGATCGATATCTCGAGTCGGGTATGGCTCCTTACTAAAAATTCAACTTCGCTGATACGATTCTCATATAGTTTTCCTGAAGCGCCTAGTCGAAATACACACAAAAAAGCATCTTATTTTGCTATAGATCGATAGTGACCAGATTCGATATCTCGGGTCGGCTATGGCTTCTTACTAAATATTAACTTCGCTGATACGATGTCTTCATATAGTTTCCTGAAGCGCCTAGTCAAAATACACACAAAAGCATCTTATTTTTCTGTAGATCGATTATGACCGAATTCGATTTCTCGGGTCGGTATGGCTTACTTACTAAAAATTCAACTTCGCTGATACGATGTCTCATATAGTTTTCCTGAAGCGCCTAGTCAAAATACACACTAAAAGCATCTTATTTTGCTGTAGATCGATTATGACCAGATTCGATATCTCGAGTCGGGTATGGCTTCTTACTAAAAATTCAACTTCGCTGATACGATGTCTCATATAGTTTTCCTGAAGCGCCTAGTCGAAATACACACAAAAAGCATCTTATTTTGCTGTAGATCGATTATGACCAGATTCGATATCTCGAGTCTGGTATGGCTTCTTACTAAAAATTCAACTTCGCTGATACGATTTCTCATATAGTTTTCCTGAAGCGCCTAGTCGAAATACACACAAAAAGCATCTTATTTTGCTGTAGATCGATTATGACCAGATTCGATATCTCGGTCGGGTATGGCTTCTTACTAAAATTCAACTTCGCTGATACGATGTCTCATATAGTTTTCCTGAAGCGCCTAGTCAAAATACACACAAAAAGCATCTTATTTTGCTGTAGATCGATTATGACCAGAATCGATATCTCGGGTCGGGCTACTTACTAAAAATTCAACTTCGACTGATACGATGTCTCATATAGTTTTCCTGAAGCGCCTAGTCAAAATACACACAAAAAGCATCTTATTTTGCTGTAGATCGATTATGACCAGATTTGATATCTCGGGTCGGCTATGGCTTCTTACATAAAATTTAACTTCGCAGATACGATGTCTCATATAGTTTTCCTGAAGCGCCTAGTCAAAATACACACAAAAAGCATCTTATTTTTCTGTAGATCGATTATGACCAGATTCGATATCTCGGGTCGGGTATGGCTACTTACTAAAAATTCAACTTGGCTGATACGATGTCTCATATAGATTTTCCTGAAGCGCCTAGTCAAAATACACACGAAAAGCATCTTATTTTGCTGTAGATCGATTGTGACCAGATTCGATATCTCGAGTCGGGTATGGCTTCTTACTAAAAATTCAACTTCGCTGATACGATGTCTCATATAGTTTTCCTGAAGCGCCTAGTCGAAATACACACAAAAAGCATCTTATTTTGCTGTAGATCGATTATGACCAGATTCGATATCTCGAGTCGGCTATGGCTTACTTACTAAAAATTCAACTTCGCTGATACGATTTCTCATATAATTTTCCTAAAGCGCCTAGTCGAAAAACACACAAAAAGCATCTTATTTTGCTGGAGATCGATTATGACCAGATTCGATATCTCGGGTATGGCTTCTTACTAAAAATTCAACTTCGCTGATACGATATCTCATATAGTTTTCCTGAAGCGCCTAGTGAAATACACACAAAAAGCATCTTATTTTGCTGTAGATCGATTATGACCAGATTTGATATCTCGGGTCGGCTATGGCTTCTTACATAAAATTTAACTTCGCAGATACGATGTCTCATATAGTTTTCCTAAAGCGCCTAGTCAAAATACACACAAAAAGCATCGTATTTTTCTGTAGATCGATTATGACCAGATTCGATATCTCGGGTCGGGTATGGCTACTTACTAAAAATTCAACTTCGCTGATACGATGTCTCATATAGTTTTCCTGAAGCGCCTAGTCAAAATACACACAAAAAGCATCTTATTTTGCTGTAGATCGATTATGACCAGATTCGATATCTCGAGTCGGGTATGGCTCCTTACTAAAAATTCAACTTCGCTGATACGATTTCTCATATAGTTTTCCTGAAGCGCCTAGTCGAAATACACACAAAAAGCATCTTATTTTGCTGTAGATCGATTATGACCAGATTCGATATCTCGGTCGGGTATGGCTTCTTATCTGAAAATTCAACTTCGCTGATACGATGTCTCATATAGTTTTCCTGAAGCGCCTTAGTCAAAATACACACAAAAAGCATCTTATTTTGCTGTAGATCGATTATGACCAGATTCGATATCTCGGTCGGCTATGGCTTCTTACTAATAATTTAACTTCGCTGATACGATGTCTCATATAGTTTTCCTGAAGCGCCTAGTCAAAATACACACAAAAAGGAATCTTATTTTGCTGTAGATCGATTATGACCAGATTCGATATCTCGAGTCGGGTATGGCTTCTTACTAAAAATTCGACTTCGCTGATACGATGTCTCATATAGTTTTCCTGAAGCGCCTAGTCAAAGTACACACAAAAGCATCTTATTTTGCTGTAGATCGATTATGACCAGATTCGATATCTCGGGTCGGTTATGGCTTACTTACTAAAAATTCAACTTCGGCTGATACGATGTCTCATATAGATTTTCCTGAAGCGCCTAGTCAAAATACACACGAAAAGCATCTTATTTTGCTGTAGATCGATTAGTGACCAGATTCGATATCTCGAGTCGGGTATGGCTTCTTACTAAAATTCAACTTCGCTGATACGATGTCTCATATAGTTTTCCTGAAGCGCCTAGTCAAAATACACACAAAAAGCATCTTATTTTTGCTGTAGATCGATTATGACCAGATTTCGATTATCTCGGGTCGGTTATGGCTACTTACTAAAAATTCAACTTCGCTGATACGATGTCTCATATAGTTTTCCTGAAGCGCCTAGTCAAAATACACACGAAAAGCATCTTATTTTGCTGTAGATCGATTATGACCAGATTCGATATCTCGAGTCGGGTATGGCTTCTTACTAAAAATTCAACTTCGCTGATACGATGTCTCATATAGTTTTCCTGAAGCGCCTAGTCGAAATACACACAAAAAGCATCTTATTTTGCTGTAGATCGATAGTGACCAGATTCGATATCTCGGGTCGGCTATGGCTTCTTACTAAAAATTCAACTTCGCTGATACGATGTCTCATATAGTTTTCCTGAAGCGCCTAGTCAAAATACACACAAAAAGCATCTTATTTTGCTGTAGATCGATTATGACCAGATTCGATATCTCGGGTCGGGTATGGCTTCTTACTAAAAATTCAACTTCGCTTATACGATGTCTCATATAGTTTTCCTGAAGCGCCTTAGTCAAAATACACACAAAAAGCATCTTATTTTGCTGTAGATCGATTATGACCAGATTCGATATCTCGAGTCGGTATGGCTTCTTACTAAAAATTCAACTTCGCTGATACGATTTCTCATATAGTTTTCCTAAGCGCCTAGTCGAAAAATACACACAAAAAGCATCTTATTTTGCTGGAGATCGATTATGACCAGATTCGATATCTCGGGTATGGCTTCTTACTAAAAATTCAACTTCGCTGATACGATATCTCATATAGTTTTCCTGAAGCGCCTAGTCGAAATACACACAAAAAGCATCTTATTTTGCTGTAGATCGATTATGACCAGATTCGATATCACGAGTTTGATATGGCTTCTTACTAAAAATTCAACTTCGCTGATACGATGTCTCATATAGTTTTTCCTGAAGCGCCTAGTCAAAATACACACAAAAAGCATCTTATTTTGCTGTAGATCGATTATGACCAGATTTGATATCTCGGGTCGGCTATGGCTTCTTACATAAAATTTAACTTCGCAGATACGATGTCTCATATAGTTTTCCGAAGCGCCTAGTCAAAATACACACAAAAAGCATCGTATTTTTCTGTGGATCGATTATGACCATTCGATATCTCGGGTCGGCTATGGCTACTTACTAAAAATTCAACTTCGCTGATACGATGTCTCATATAGTTTTCCTGAAGATCCTAGTCAAAATACACACGAAAAGCATCTTATTTTGCTGTAGATCGATTATGACCAGATTCGATATCTCGAGTCGGGTATGGCTCCTTTCTAAAAATTCAACTTCGCTGATACGATTTCTCATATAGTTTTCCTGAAGCGCCTAGTCGAAATACACACAAAAAGCATCTTATTTTCCTGTAGATCGATTCTGACCAGATTCGATATCTCGGGTCGGGTATGGCTTCTATCTGAAAATTCAACTTCGCTTATACGATGTCTTATATAGTTTTCCTGAAGCGCCTTATCAA
Organism: Marasmia exigua; assembly: GCA_019059595.1. Taxonomy (NCBI): domain Eukaryota; kingdom Metazoa; phylum Arthropoda; class Insecta; order Lepidoptera; family Crambidae; genus Marasmia; species Marasmia exigua. Next base: position 9,775,449 of record CM032463.1, read on the forward strand.
AATACACAAAAAAAGCATCTTATTTTGCTGTAGATCGATTATGACCAGAATCGATATCTCGGGTCGGGTATGGGTACTTACTAAAAATTCAACTTGACTGATACGATGTCTCTTATAGTTTTGCTGAAGCGCCTAGTCAAAATACACACAAAAAGCATCTTATTTTTCTGTAGATCGATTATGACCAGATTTGATATCTCGGGTCGGCTATGGCTTCTTACATAAAATTTAACTTCGCAGATACGATGTCTCATATAGTTTTCCTAAAGCGCCTAGTCAAAATACACACAAAAAGCATCGTATTTTTCTGTAGATCGATTATGACCAGATTCGATATCTCGGGTCGGCTATGGCTACTTACTAAAAATTCAACTTCGCTGATACGATGTCTCATATAGTTTTCCTGAAGCTCCTAGTCAAAATACACACGAAAAGCATCTTATTTTGCTGTAGATCGATTATGACCAGATTCGATATCTCGAGTCGGGTATGGCTCCTTACTAAAAATTCAACTTCGCTGATACGATTTTCTCATATAGTTTTCCTGAAGCGCCTAGTCGAAATACACACAAGAAGCATCTTATTTTCCTGTAGATCGATTATGACCAAATTCGATATCGCGGGCCGGGCTCTGGCCACTTGCTAAAATTCAACTTCGCCGATACGCTGTTTCATATAGTTTTTCTGAAGCGCCTAAAATACATACGAAAAGCATCTTATTTTGCTGTAGATCGATTATGACCAAATTCGATATCGCGGGCCGGGCTCTGGCCACTTGCTAAAAATTCAACTTCGCCGATACGCTGTTTCATATAGTTTTTCTGAAGCGCCTAGTCAAAATACATACGAAAAGCATCTTATTTTGCTGTAGATCGATTATGACCAAATTCGATATCGCGGGCCGGGCTATGGCCACTTGCTAAAAATTCAACTTCGCCGATACGCTGTTTCATATAGTTTTTCTGAAGCGCCTAGTCAAAATACATACGAAAAGCATCTTATTTTGCTGTAGATCGATTATGACCAAATTCGATATCTCGGGCCGGGCTCTGGCCACTTGCTAAAATTCAACTTCGCCGATACGCTGTTTCATATAGTTTTTCTGAAGCGCCTAGTCAAAATACATACGAAAAGCATCTTATTTTGCTGTAGATCGATTATGACCAAATTCGATATCGCGGGCCGGGCTCTGGCCACTTGCTAAAAATTCAACTTCGCCGATACGCTGTTTCATATAGTTTTTCTGAAGCGCCTAGTCAAAATACATACGAAAAGCATCTTATTTTGCTGTAGATCGATTATGACCAAATTCGATATCGCGGGCCGGGCTCTGGCCACTTGCTAAAAATTCAACTTCGCCGATACGCTGTTTCATATAGTTTTTCTGAAGCGCCTAGTCGAAATACATACGAAAAGCATCTTATTTTGCTGTAGATCGATTATGACCAAATTCGATATCGCGGGCCGGGCTCTGGCCACTTGCTAAAAATTCAACTTCGCCGATACGCTGTTTCATATAGTTTTTCTGAAGCGCCTAGTCAAAATACATACGAAAAGCATCTTATTTTGCTGTAGATCGATTATGACCAAATTCGATATCGCGGGCCGGGCTCTGGCCACTTGCTAAAAATTCGACTTTCGCTGATACGATGTCTCATATAGTTTTCCTGAAGCGCCTAGTCAAAGTACACACAAAAAGCATCTTATTTTGCTGTAGATCGATTATGACCAGATTCGATATTCTCGGGTCGGTTATGGCTTCTATCTGAAAATTCAACTTCGCTTATACGATGTCTTATATAGTTTTCCTGAAGCGCCTTATCAAAATACACACAAAAAGCATCTTATTTTGCTGTAGATCGATTATGACCAGATTCGATATCTCGGGTCGGCTATGGCTTCTTACTAAAAATTTAACTTCGCTGATACGATGTCTCATATAGTTTTCCTGAAGCGCCTAGTCAAAATACACACAAAAAGGATCTTATTTTGCTGTAGATCGATTATGACCAGATTCGATATCTCGAGTCGGGTATGGCTTCTTACTAAAAATTCGACTTCGCTGATACGATGTCTCATATAGTTTTCCTGAAGCGCCTAGTCTAAGTACACACAAAAAGCATCTTATTTTGCTGTAGATCGATTATGACCAGATTCGATTTCTCGGGTCGGTTATGGCTACTTACTAAAAATTCAACTTGGCTGATACGATGTCTCATATAGATTTCCTGAAGCGCCTAGTCAAAATACACACGAAAAGCATCTTATTTTGCTGTAGATCGATTGTGACCAGATTCGATATCTCGAGTCGGGTATGGCTTCTTACTAAAAATTCAACTTCGCTGATACGATGTCTCATATAGTTTTCCTGAAGCGCCTAGTCAAAATACACACAAAAAGCATCTTATTTTTCTGTAGATCGATTATGACCAGATTTCGATATCTCGGGTCGGTTATGGCTACTTACTAAAAATTCAACTTGGCTGATACGATGTCTCATATAGATTTTCCTGAAGCGCCTAGTCAAAATACACACGAAAAGCATCTTATTTTGCTGTAGATCGATTGTGACCAGATTCGATATCTCGGGTCGGGTATGGCTTCTTACTAAAAATTCAACTTCGCTGATACGATGTCTCATATAGTTTTCCTGAAGCGCCTAGTCGAAATACACACAAAAAGCATTTTATTTTGCTGTAGATCGATTATGACCAGATTCGATATCTCGAGTCGGGTATGGCTTCTTACTAAAAATTCAACTTCGCTGATACGATTTCTCATATAATTTTCCTAAAGCGCCTAGTCGAAAAACACACAAAAAGCATCTTATTTTGCTGGAGATCGATTATGACCAGATTCGATATCTCGGGTATGGCTTCTTACTAAAAATTCAACTTCGCTGATACGATATCTCATATAGTTTTCCTGAAGCGCCTAGTTGAAATACACACAAAAAGCATCGTATTTTTCTGTAGATCGATTATGACCAGATTCGATATCTCGGGTCGGCTATGGCTACTTACTAAAAATTCAACTTCGCTGATACGATGTCTCATATAGTTTTCCTGAAGCTCCTAGTCAAAATACACACGAAAAGCATCTTATTTTGCTGTAGATCGATTATGACCAGATTCGATATCTCGAGTCGGGTATGGCTCCTTACTAAAAATTCAACTTCGCTGATACGATTTCTCATATAGTTTTCCTGAAGCGCCTAGTCGAAATACACACAAAAAGCATCTTATTTTCCTGTAGATCGATTATGACCAGATTCGATATCTCGGGTCGGGTATGGCTTCTATCTGAAAATTCAACTTCGCTTATACGATGTCTTATATAGTTTTCCTGAAGCGCCTTATCAAAATACACACAAAAAGCATCTTATTTTGCTGTAGATCGATTATGACCAGATTCGATATCTCGGGTCGGCTATGGCTACTTACTAAAAATTCAACTTCGCTGATACGATGTCTCATATAGTTTTCCTGAAGATCCTAGTCAAAATACACACGAAAAGCATCTTATTTTGCTGTAGATCGATTATGACCAGATTCGATATCTCGAGTCGGGTATGGCTCCTTACTAAAATTCAACTTCGCTGATACGATTTCTCATATAGTTTTCCTGAAGCGCCTAGTCGAAATACACACAAAAAGCATCTTATTTTCCTGTAGATCGATTCTGACCAGATTCGATATCTCGGGTCGGGTATGGCTTCTATCTGAAAATTCAACTTCGCTTATACGATGTCTTATATAGTTTTCCTGAAGCGCCTTATCAAAATACACAAAAAAGCATCTTATTTTGCTGTAGATCGATTATGACCAGAATCGATATCTCGGGTCGGGTATGGGTACTTACTAAAAATTCAACTTGACTGATACGATGTCTCTTATAGTTTTCCTGAAGCGCCTAGTCAAAATACACACAAAAAGCATCTTATTTTTCTGTAGATCGATTATGACCAGATTTGATATCTCGGGTCGGCTATGGCTTCTTACATAAAATTTAACTTCGCAGATACGATGTCTCATATAGTTTTCCTAAAGCGCCTAGTCAAAATACACACAAAAAGCATCGTATTTTTCTGTAGATCGATTATGACCAGATTCGATATCTCGGGTCGGCTATGGCTACTTACTAAAAATTCAACTTCGCTGATACGATGTCTCATATAGTTTTCCTGAAGCTCCTAGTCAAAATACACACGAAAAGCATCTTATTTTGCTGTAGATCGATTATGACCAGATTCGATATTTCGAGTCGGGTATGGCTCCTTACTAAAAATTCAACTTCGCTGATACGATTTCTCATATAGTTTTCCTGAAGCGCCTAGTCGAAATACACACAAGAAGCATCTTATTTTCCTGTAGATCGATTATGACCAGATTCGATATCTCGGGTCGGGTATGGCTTCTATCTGAAAATTCAACTTCGCTTATACGATGTCTTATATAGTTTTCCTGAAGCGCCTTATCAAAATACACACAAAAAGCATCTTATTTTGCTGTAGATCGATTATGACCAGATTCGATATCTCGGGTCGGCTATGGCTTCTTACTAAAAATTTAACTTCGCTGATACGATGTCTCATATAGTTTTCCTGAAGCGCCTAGTCAAAAAACACACAAAAAGGATCTTATTTTGCTGTAGATCGATTATGACCAGATTCGATATCTCGAGTCGGGTATGGCTTCTTACTAAAAATTCGACTTCGCTGATACGATGTCTCATATAGTTTTCCTGAAGCGCCTAGTCAAAGTACACACAAAAAGCATCTTATTTTGCTGTAGATCGATTATGACCAGATTCGATTTCTCGGGTCGGTTATGGCTACTTACTAAAAATTCAACTTGGCTGATACGATGTCTCATATAGATTTCCTGAAGCGCCTAGTCTAAGTACACACAAAAAGCATCTTATTTTGCTGTAGATCGATTATGACCAGATTCGATTTCTCGGGTCGGTTATGGCTACTTACTAAAAATTCAACTTGGCTGATACGATGTCTCATATAGATTTCCTGAAGCGCCTAGTCAAAATACACACGAAAAGCATCTTATTTTGCTGTAGATCGATTGTGACCAGATTCGATATCTCGAGTCGGGTATGGCTTCTTACTAAAAATTCAACTTCGCTGATACGATGTCTCATATAGTTTTCCTGAAGCGCCTAGTCAAAATACACACAAAAAGCATCTTATTTTTCTGTAGATCGATTATGACCAGTTTCGATTTCTCGGGTCGGTTATGGCTACTTACTAAAAATTCAACTTGGCTGATACGATGTCTCATATAGATTTCCTGAAGCGCCTAGTCAAAATACACACGAAAAGCATCTTATTTTGCTGTAGATCGATTGTGACCAGATTCGATATCTCGAGTCGGGTATGGCTTCTTACAAAAATTCAACTTCGCTGATACGATGTCTCATATAGTTTTCCTGAAGCGCCTAGTCGAAATACACACAAAAAGCATTTTATTTTGCTGTAGATCGATTATGACCAGATTCGATATCTCGAGTCGGGTATGGCTTCTTACTAAAAATTCAACTTCGCTGATACGATTTCTCATATAATTTTCCTAAAGCGCCTAGTCGAAAAACACACAAAAAGCATCTTATTTTGCTGGAGATCGATTATGACCAGATTCGATATCTCGGGTATGGCTTCTTACTAAAAATTCAACTTCGCTGATACGATATCTCATATAGTTTTCCTGAAGCGCCTAGTTGAAATACACACAAAAAGCATCTTATTTTGCTGTAGATCGATTATGACCAGATTTGATATCTCGGGTCGGCTATGGCTTCTTACATAAAATTTAACTTCGCAGATACGATGTCTCATATAGTTTTCCTAAAGCGCCTAGTCAAAATACACACAAAAAGCATCGTATTTTTCTGTAGATCGATTATGACCAGATTCGATATCTCGGGTCGGCTATGGCTACTTACTAAAAATTCAACTTCGCTGATACGATGTCTCATATAGTTTTCCTGAAGCTCCTAGTCAAAATACACACGAAAAGCATCTTATTTTGCTGTAGATCGATTATGACCAGATTCGATATCTCGAGTCGGGTATGGCTCCTTACTAAAAATTCAACTTCGCTGATACGATTTCTCATATAGTTTTCCTGAAGCGCCTAGTCGAAATACACACAAAAAGCATCTTATTTTCCTGTAGATCGATTATGACCAGATTCGATATCTCGGGTCGGGTATGGCTTCTATCTGAAAATTCAACTTCGCTTATACGATGTCTTATATAGTTTTCCTGAAGCGCCTTATCAAAATACACACAAAAAGCATCTTATTTTGCTGTAGATCGATTATGACCAGATTCGATATCTCGGGTCGGCTATGGCTTCTTACTAATAATTTAACTTCGCTGATACGATGTCTCATATAGTTTTCCTGAAGCGCCTAGTCAAAATACACACAAAAAGGATCTTATTTTGCTGTAGATCGATTATGACCAGATTCGATATCTCGAGTCGGGTATGGCTTCTTACTAAAAATTCGACTTCGCTGATACGATGTCTCATATAGTTTTCCTGAAGCGCCTAGTCAAAGTACACACAAAAAGCATCTTATTTTGCTGTAGATCGATTATGACCAGATTCGATTTCTCGGGTCGGTTATGGCTACTTACTAAAAATTCAACTTGGCTGATACGATGTCTCATATAGATTTCCTGAAGCGCCTAGTCAAAATACACACGAAAAGCATCTTATTTTGCTGTAGATCGATTGTGACCAGATTCGATATCTCGAGTCGGGTATGGCTTCTTACTAAAAATTCAACTTCGCTGATACGATGTCTCATATAGTTTTCCTAAAGCGCCTAGTCAAAATACACACAAAAAGCATCTTATTTTTCTGTAGATCGATTATGACCAGTTTCGATTTCTCGGGTCGGTTATGGCTACTTACTAAAAATTCAACTTGGCTGATACGATGTCTCATATAGATTTCCTGAAGCGCCTAGTCAAAATACACACGAAAAGCATCTTATTTTGCTGTAGATCGATTGTGACCAGATTCGATATCTCGAGTCGGGTATGGCTTCTTACAAAAAATTCAACTTCGCTGATACGATGTCTCATATAGTTTTCCTGAAGCGCCTAGTCGAAATACACACAAAAAGCATCTTATTTTGCTGTAGATCGATAGTGACCAGATTCGATATATCGGGTCGGCTATGGCTTCTTACTAAAAATTTAACTTCGCTGATACGATGTCTCATATAGTTTTCCTGAAGCGCCTAGTCAAAATACACACAAAAAGCATCTTATTTTGCTGTAGATCGATTATGACCAGATTCGATATCTCGGGTCGGGTATGGCTTCTTACTAAAAATTCAACTTCGCTTATACGATGTCTCATATAGTTTTCCTAAGGCGCCTTATCAAAATACACACAAAAAGCATTTTATTTTGCTGTAGATCGATTATGACCAGATTCGATATCTCGAGTCGGGTATGGCTTCTTACTAAAAATTCAACTTCGCTGATACGATTTCTCATATAGTTTTCCTAAAGCGCCTAGTCGAAAAACACACAAAAAGCATCTTATTTTGCTGGAGATCGATTATGACCAGATTCGATATCTCGGGTATGGCTTCTTACTAAAAATTCAACTTCGCTGATACGATATCTCATATAGTTTTCCTGAAGCGCCTAGTCGAAATACACACAAAAAGCATCTTATTTTGCTGTAGATCGATTATGACCAGATTCGATATCACGAGTTTGATATGGCTTCTTACTAAAAATTCAACTTCGCTGATACGATGTCTCATATAGTTTTCCTGAAGCGCCTAGTCAAAATACACACAAAAAGCATCTTATTTTGCTGTAGATCGATTATGACCAGATTTGATATCTCGGGTCGGCTATGGCTTCTTACAGAAAATTTAACTTCGCAGATACGATGTCTCATATAGTTTTCCGAAAGCGCCTAGTCAAAATACACACAAAAAGCATCGTATTTTTCTGTGGATCGATTATGACCAGATTCGATATCTCGGGTCGGCTATGGCTACTTACTAAAAATTCAACTTCGCTGATACGATGTCTCATATAGTTTTCCTGAAGATCCTAGTCAAAATACACACGAAAAGCATCTTATTTTGCTGTAGATCGATTATGACCAGATTCGATATCTCGAGTCGGGTATGGCTCCTTACTAAAAATTCAACTTCGCTGATACGATTTCTCATATAGTTTTCCTGAAGCGCCTAGTCGAAATACACACAAAAAGCATCTTATTTTCCTGTAGATCGATTCTGACCAGATTCGATATCTCGGGTCGGGTATGGCTTCTATCTGAAAATTCAACTTCGCTTATACGATGTCTTATATAGTTTTCCTGAAGCGCCTTATCAAAATACACACAAAAAGCATCTTATTTTGCTGTAGATCGATTATGACCAGATTCGATATCTCGGGTCGGCTATGGCTTCTTACTAAAAATTTAACTTCGCTGATACGATGTCTCATATAGTTTTCCTGAAGCGCCTATTCAAAATACACACAAAAAGGATCTTATTTTGCTGTAGATCGATTATAACCAGATTCGATATCTCGAGTCGGGTATGGCTTCTTACTAAAAATTCGACTTCGCTGATACGATGTCTCATATAGTTTTCCTGAAGCGCCTAGTCAAAGTACACACAAAAAGCATCTTATTTTGCTGTAGATCGATTATGACCAGATTCGATATCTCGAGTCGGGTATGGCTTCTTACTAAAAATTCGACTTCGCTGATACGACGTCTCATATAGTTTTCCTGAAGCGCCTAGTCAAAGTACACACAAAAAGCATCTTATTTTGCTGTAGATCGATTATGACCAGATTCGATTTCTCGGGTCGGTTATAGCTACTTACTAAAAATTCAACTTGGCTGATACGATGTCTCATATAGATTTCCTGAAGCGCCTAGTCAAAATACACACGAAAAGCATCTTATTTTGCTGTAGATCGATTGTGACCAGATTCGATATCTCGAGTCGGGTATGGCTTCTTACTAAAAATTCAACTTCGCTGATACGATGTCTCATATAGTTTTCCTGAAGCGTCTAGTCAAAATACACACAAAAAGCATCTTATTTTTCAATAGATCGATTATGACCAGTTTCGATTTCTCGGGTCGGTTATGGCTACTTACTAAAAATTCAACTTGGCTGATACGATGTCTCATATAGATTTCCTGAAGCGCCTAGTCAAAATACACACGAAAAGCATCTTATTTTGCTGTAGAACGATTGTGACCAGATTCGATATCTCGAGTCGGGTATGGCTTCTTACAAAAAATTCAACTTCGCTGATACGATGTCTCATATAGTTTTCCTGAAGCGCCTAGTCAAAATACACACAAAAAGCATCTTATTTTGCTGTAGATCGATAGTGACCAGATTCGATATCACGAGTTTGATATGGCTTCTTACTAAAAATTCAACTTCGCTGATACGATGTCTCATATAGTTTTCCTGAAGCGCCTAGTCAAAATACACACAAAAAGCATCTTATTTTGCTGTAGATCGATTATGACCAGATTTGATATCTCGGGTCGGCTATGGCTTCTTACATAAAATTTAACTTCGCAGATACGATGTCTCATATAGTTTTCCTAAAGCGCCTAGTCAAAATACACACAAAAAGCATCGTATTTTTCTGTGGATCGATTATGACCAGATTCGATATCTCGGGTCGGCTATGGCTACTTACTAAAAATTCAACTTCGCTGATACGATGTCTCATATAGTTTTCCTGAAGCTCCTAGTCAAAATACACACGAAAAGCATCTTATTTTGCTGTAGATCGATTATGACCAGATTCGATATCTCGGGTCGGCTATGGCTTCTTACTAAAAATTTAACTTCGCTGATACGATGTCTCATATAGTTTTCCTGAAGCGCCTAGTCAAAATACACACAAAAAGCATCTTATTTTTCTGTAGATCGATTATGACCAGATTCGATTTCTCGGGTCGGTTATGGCTACTTACTAAAAATTCAACTTGGCTGATACGATGTCTCATATAGATTTCCTGAAGCGCCTAGTCAAAATGCACACGAAAAGCATCTTATTTTGCTGTAGATCGATTGTGACCAGATTCGATATCTCGAGTCGGGTATGGCTTCTTACTAAAAATTCAACTTCTCTGATACGATGTCTCATATAGTTTTCCTGAAGCGCCTAGTCAAAATACACACTAAAAGCATCTTATTTTGCTGTAGATCGATTATGACCAGATTCGATATCTCGGCTCGGGTATGGCTTCTTACTAAAAATTCAACTTCGCTGATACGATATCTCATATAGTTTTCCTGAAGCGCCTAGTCGAAATACACACAAAAAGCATCTTATTTTGCTGTAGATCGATTATGTTTAGATTCGATATCACGAGTTGGATATGGCTACTTACTAAAAATTCAACTTCGCTGATACGATTTCTCATATAGTTTTTCTGAAGCGCCTAGTCGAAATACACACAAAAAGCATCTTATTTTGCTGTAGATCGATTATGACCAGATTCGATATCTTGGGTCGGGTATGGCTTCTATCTGAAAATTCAACTTCGCTTATACGATGTCTTATATAGTTTTCCTGAAGCGCCTTATCAAAATACACACAAAAAGCATCTTATTTTGCTGTAGATCGATTATGACCAGAATCGATATCTCGGGTCGGGTATGGGTACTTACTAAAAATTCAACTTGACTGATACGATGTCTCTTATAGTTTTCCTGAAGCGCCTAGTCAAAATACACACAAAAAGCATCTTATTTTTCTGTAGATCGATTATGACCAGATTTGATATCTCGGGTCGGCTATGGCTTCTTACATAAAATTTAACTTCGCAGATACGATGTCTCATATAGTTTTCCTAAAGCGCCTAGTCAAAATACACACAAAAAGCATCGTATTTTTCTGTAGATCGATTATGACCAGATTCGATATCTCGGGTCGGCTATGGCTACTTACTAAAAATTCAACTTCGCTGATACGATGTCTCATATAGTTTTCCTGAAGCTCCTAGTCAAAATACACACGAAAAGCATCTTATTTGCTGTAGATCGATTATGACCAGATTCGATATCTCGAGTCGGGTATGGCTCCTTACTAAAAATTCAACTTCGCTGATACGATTTCTCATATAGTTTTCCTGAAACGCCTAGTCGAAATACACACAAAAAGCATCTTATTTTCCTGTAGATCGATTATGACCAGATTCGATATCTCGGGTCGGGTATGGCTTCTATCTGAAAATTCAACTTCGCTTATACGATGTCTTATTTAGTTTTCCTGAAGCGCCTAGTCGAAATACACACAAAAAGCATCTTATTTTCCTGTAGATCGATTCTGACCAGATTCGATATCTCGGGTCGGGTATGGCTTCTATCTGAAAATTCAACTTCGCTTATACGATGTCTTATATAGTTTTCCTGAAGCGCCTTATCAAAATACACACAAAAAGCATCTTATTTTGCTGTAGATCGATTATGACCAGATTCGATATCTCGGGTCGGCTATGGCTTCGTACTAAAAATTTAACTTCGCTGATACGATGTCTCATATAGTTTTCCTGAAGCGCCTATTCAAAATACACACAAAAAGGATCTTATTTTGCTGTAGATCGATTATGACCAGATTCGATATCTCGAGTCGGGTATGGCTTCTTACTAAAAATTCGACTTCGCTGATACGATGTCTCATATAGTTTTCCTGAAGCGCCTAGTCAAAGTACACACAAAAAGCATCTTATTTTGCTGTAGATCGATTATGACCAGATTCGATATCTCGGGTCGGCTATGGCTTCTTACTAAAAATTTAACTTCGCTGATACGATGTCTCATATAGTTTCCTGAAGCGCCTAGTCAAAATACACACTAAAAGCATCTTATTTTGCTGTAGATCGATTATGACCAGATTCGATATCTCGGCTCGGGTATGGCTTCTTACTAAAAATTCAACTTCGCTGATACGATTTCTCATATAGTTTTCCTAAAGCGCCTAGTCGAAATACACACAAAAAGCATCTTATTTTCCTGTAGATCGATTCTGACCAGATTCGATATATCGGGTCGGGTATGGCTTCTATCTGAAAATTCAACTTCGCTTATACCATGTCTTATATAGTTTTCCTGAAGCGCCTTATCAAAATACACACAAAAAGCATCTTATTTTGCTGTAGATCGATTATGACCAGATTCGATATCTCGGGTCGGCTATGGCTTCTTACTAAAAATTTAACTTCGCTGATACGATGTCTCATATAGTTTTCCTGAAGCGCCTAGTCAAAATACACACAAAAAGGATCTTATTTTGCTGTAGATCGATTATGACCAGATTCGATATCTCGGGTCGGGTATGGCTTCTATCTGAAAATTCAACTTCGCTTATACGATGTCTTATATAGTTTTCCTGAAGCGCCTTATCAAAATACACACAAAAAGCATCTTATTTTGCTGTAGATCGATTATGACCAGAATCGATATCTCGGGTCGGGTATGGGTACTTACTAAAAATTCAACTTGACTGATACGATGTCTCATATAGTTTTCCTGAAGCGCCTAGTCAAAATACACACTAAAAGCATCTTATTTTGCTGTAGATCGATTATGACCAGATTCGATATCTCGGCTCGGGTATGGCTTCTTACTAAAAATTCAACTTCGCTGATACGATGTCTCATATAGTTTTCCTGAAGCGCCTAGTCAAAATACACACAAAAAGCATCTTATTTTGCTGTAGATCGATTATGACCCGATTCGATATTTCGAGTCGGGTATGGCTTCTTACTAAAAATTCAACTTCGCTGATACGAATTCTCATATAGTTTTCCTAAAGCGCCTAGTCGAAATACACACAAAAAGCATCTTATTTTGCTGTAGATCGATTATGACAAGATTCGATATCTCGGGTATGGCTTCTATCTGAAAATTCAACTTCGCTTATACGATGTCTTATATAGTTTTCCTGAAGCGCCTTATCAAAATACACACAAAAAGCATCTTATTTTGCTGTAGATCGATTATGACCAGATTCGATATCTCGGGTCGGCTATGGCTTCTTACTAAAAATTTAACTTCGCTGATACGATGTCTCATATAGTTTTCTTGAAGCGCCTAGTCAAAATACACACAAAAAGGATCTTATTTTGCTGTAGATCGATTATGACCAGATTCGATATCTCGAGTCGGGTATGGCTTCTTACTAAAAATTCGACTTCGCTGATACGACGTCTCATATAGTTTTCCTGAAGCGCCTAGTCAAAGTACACACAAAAAGCATCTTATTTTGCTGTAGATCGATTATGACCAGATTCGATTTCTCGGGTCGGTTATGGCTACTTACTAAAAATTCAACTTGGCTGATACGATGTCTCATATAGATTTCCTGAAGCGCCTAGTCAAAATACACACGAAAAGCATCTTATTTTGCTGTAGATCGATTGTGACCAGATTCGATATCTCGAGTCGGGTATGGCTTCTTACTAAAAATTCAACTTCGCTGATACGATGTCTCATATAGTTTTCCTGAAGCGCCTAGTCAAAATACACACAAAAAGCATCTTGTAACAAACCATTTTTTCTGTACCATGAACCATCGGTTGTTTATGTAAAACTTCCTCCTAATTCCAACAGATGGCGCTGTGCGTAATTACATCGCGCATGTATTATTATTTTCTGTTTGTATAAGACCCAGGGTTAAGTTGCCTCGGGCTGTTAATAGATGGCGCTGTGCGTAATTACATCGCGCAAGTATTATTATTTTCTGTTTGTATAAGACCTAAGGTTACGTTGTCTTGTATTGTTAATAGATGGCGCTGTGCATAATTGGAACGCGCATGCGTTTGTGATTTCCGATTATATATAAGGGTCGATGACTTTTGACCAATGATCTCTCAGGTTACGGCATTGGAAGCCTGTACAGTAGTTCTCTGGTGGACAGTGGACGTTGGCAATCGGTAATAATATTATCAGATACCTCCGACCGAGTCTACCTAGGAGCTCTGTACTACGGTGTACGTGGACGTCAGTTGGCTTATCCCGGCTGCTGACGACCGGTACCTGTTAAGTGCCTCGCGCCTAGAGATTTGCATACTTTTTGAACGGGATATAATTGTACATAAATTGTTCTCCTGCATATTGCAAGTAAATTGTCATTAAAACCACCACCATCTTTGACTCGAGAAACTCCCCTTCTACATTGGCGCTCAACATAGTGGCCTCTTTGGACATGAAGACTGAGGGTGACAACAACTCGGATAGCGCTGACCGTTCCTTCAAGTCTTCGACTTCTACGGGTAAACGTCGTGCATCAGGGCCGTCATTCAAGGTCAACAAGCCCAAAGAGATCAAAAACCCTAAAACAACAGGAAGGACATCAAAGATGGCAGTGTCGTTTACTGACGACCAATTTCAATGCTTGTTAGAAACAATTGGCAAGAAAGGTGGAACTTTCGCGTCGTGCACCGCTACTTTTGATGGCACCAGGAGTCCGGAGGCGGTTGAAGCGTTCCTGGCCACTGTGACCGTATACAAGAGAGTCGAGCGCATAAGCGATGAAGACGCCTTGACCAGCATGCCACTCCTGCTCAAGGAAGAAGCCGGCATTTGGTGGCAGGGGGTCAAGGATAATGTATCGACGTGGGAGGAATTTGCAAAGCGCCTGCGCCATGCTTTCGCACCGAAGAAGCCTGCTTACATGGTGTATCAGGAAATAATGGGGGAAAGACAGGAGCTTTACTGCCTAACGGAGGACTTCGTCGCTAGGAAGCGAGGGCTGTTTGCTCAGCTGCCCGGTCCTAGCCATACAGAAACGCAACAGCTTGACATGTTATACGGACTATTGCAGCTTAAAATCCGTGACAAGATCCCTCGCGACTCCGTAAAAACATTCGACGAGCTGTTGGATGCAGCTAGGGGCGCGGAGCAGACGCTCCAGGAAGCAATGCGGTCCCTTCAGCAGGAGTGTGACGACGATGCAGATCCTCAGGAAGCGAGAGTCCCCCCCAAGAAGGTTAAATGCAGCTTCTGCAGAAAATTGGGACATTCCGTGGAGCAGTGTCGTAAGAAGTTAAAGAAGGCTGCCGTTAAATCGTCAGTACCCGAGGAAGCCGTGACGGTCACGAGTGACATTCCAATCCTTACCCCTGCGACTCCACGTTTCTCGTGCTATGGTTGTGGCACACCTGGTGTCGTGAGGAGCAATTGCCCTAATTGCCATTCAAATAAGACCACGGCCAACGAAGTAGGATTTTGCTCCGTAACAGCGAAGACTGACGCGAGATCTAGGCCTGTTGTATACATAGATATTGATGGCACTCAGGGAGTTGCTCACATAGACACTTGTGCCAAGTCTAGTGTAGCATCTTATAGTTTATTCTGTCTTCTTAAAGACAAAGGTTATAATTTTCATAAAGAGAACACGATTGTAACTTTGGCTGATGGGATTAAGAGGAAGCAATTAACTTTAACCGCAAGGGTGAATGTTAAAGTCGCTAATCGTGTCATTCCCACAACTTTTCTAGTTCTGCCTAATGCTAGGAATAACCGTACTCTCCTTGGTGTTGGTTTTATACAGGATGCCGGTATAATTCTGAACCTACCTCAATTTACTTTCGAGTTTATTGACGATACGGTGGTTCACGAATTGTACCGGGAAGATTTCGTGACATTTTCCGACAACGCTCTAGAGTTATCTCCAGTTTTAATAGATAGCCATTCTTTTGAGCCCAGTATGCCTGAGCCTAGCATGCCAGAGCCTAGCGCAACGGAAAACAGCCTAACTCGCCCGTATGGACCGCTGATTCCGGTAAGTCTCTCGCCGCATAAAAGAATACGCCCAGGTCACTTAGATAGGTATTCGCCAGTCCTGGACGTATTATATAATGACGCTCGGCTAGCCATAGGTCAAACAGATGTCACGTTATCACCACATTCTGAAAGCTTGTTTTCAACTAATACGAAGGAGTGGACATGAAAGCAATGCAGAATTAGATCAGTTAGACATTGACATTTACCTTTGTTTGTTTTTATTTTGTTTTTATCTTTGTTTATGTATGTTTTCTTTGTCGGGTCGCCTGCAGTAACATAGGGGGAGTCTGTAACAAACCATTTTTTTCTGTACCATGAACCATCGGTTGTTTATGTAAAACTTCCTCCTAATTCCAACAGATGGCGCTGTGCGTAATTACATCGCGCATGTATTATTATTTTCTGTTTGTATAAGACCCAGGGTTAAGTTGCCTCGGGCTGTTAATAGATGGCGCTGTGCGTAATTACATCGCGCAAGTATTATTATTTTCTGTTTGTATAAGACCTAAGGTTACGTTGTCTTGTATTGTTAATAGATGGCGCTGTGCATAATTGGAACGCGCATGCGTTTGTGATTTCCGATTATATATAAGGGTCGATGACTTTTGACCAGTGATCTCTCAGGTTACGGCATTGGAAGCCTGTACAGTAGTTCTCTGGTGGACAGTGGACGTTGGCAATCGGTAATAATATTATCAGATACCTCCGACCGAGTCTACCTAGGAGCTCTGTACTACGGTGTACGTGGACGTCAGTTGGCTTATCCCGGCTGCTGACGACCGGTACCTGTTAAGTGCCTCGCGCCTAGAGATTTGCATACTTTTTGAACGGGATATAATTGTACATAAATTGTTCTCCTGCATATTGCAAGTAAATTGTCATTAAAACCACCACCATCTTTGACTCGAGAAACTCCCCTTCTACAATCTTATTTTTCTGTAGATCGATTATGACCAGTTTCGATTTCTCGGGTCGGTTATGGCTACTTACTAAAAATTCAACTTGGCTGATACGATGTCTCATATAGATTTCCTGAAGCGCCTAGTCAAAATACACACGAAAAGCATCTTATTTTGCTGTAGAACGATTGTGACCAGATTCGATATCTCGAGTCGGGTATGGCTTCTTACAAAAAATTCAACTTCGCTGATACGATGTCTCATATAGTTTTCCTGAAGCGCCTAGTCAAAATACACACAAAAAGCATCTTATTTTGCTGTAGATCGATAGTGACCAGATTCGATATCACGAGTTTGATATGGCTTCTTACTAAAAATTCAACTTCGCTGATACGATGTCTCATATAGTTTTCCTGAAGCGCCTAGTCAAAATACACACAAAAAGCATCTTATTTTGGGACGTAAGGGGGCCCACACAACATCTTTCGGGTTCCAAGTCAACCTCTCCTGCCCGTGGCGCGTCCTGCTAACCAACAAAAGAGGCCCTGGCGAACCACCCACCAACCCGCACTGGACCAGCGTGGTGGGTTATGGTCCATTCCCCCTAATGACAGACACTGTATTGCCCCGGCCCCCAGTTCCCGGCAGCCCTGCTATTCCGGGCCAAGGCGGTGGTCTCGGTAACGGCAGGGCAGGGGGTGCTAAGAATCTCCGGTATACGGAAGGCCGCCATACCACACTGACCTTGGCGACATTTAACGGACGCACGCTACGACTCGACTCACATTTGGCCCAACTCGAGGAGGAGCTGAAGCACATAAGATGGCATGTTCTCGGGCTGTGCGAAGTCCGTAGAGAGGGCGAGGACACGCTGACCCTAGAGTCTGGCCATCTTATGTACTTCAGGGAAGGAGATAATCCGTCACAGGGCGGCGTCGGGTTCCTAGTCAACAAAGTCCTCACTGACAACGTTATTGAAATCTCCAGTGTGTCGGCGAGGGTTGCGTACCTCGTAATTAAATTAACCAACAGGTATAGCCTAAAGGTTATTCAAGTGTACGCTCCAACGTCGACATACCCGGACGATGTCGTGGAAGAGATGTATGAGGACATCTCTCGAGCCTTACACACCACCACCAAGGCTCACTATAACGTTGTCATGGGGGACTTCAACGCTAAAGTGGGTGTACAGACTTGTAGCGAATCGATGTTGGGATCATGCGGCTTTGGGAGTAGAAATCATAGGGGGCAAATGCTTGTCAATTTCTTAGAGCGCGAGGGGCTTTTCTTAATGAACTCGTTCTTTAAGAAACAGCCCCAGAGGAAATGGACGTGGCAGAGCCCCGATACTATGACTAAAAATGAGATCGACTTCATCATATCGGACAAAAAGCGAAAATTCAGAGATGTCTCAGTGATCAATAGGTTTAAAACCGGAAGTGATCACCGACTTCTCAGAGGCACTCTGAATATCGATTTTAAGCTTGAACGTTCTCGGTTGATGAAGTCCACGCTCCGGCCAAATCTGCTCCAATCGCTCGCTGGTTCCGACGCCTTCCAACTAAAATTGGAAAATCGTTTCGCTGCCTTGGAAACCACAATTGACGTGGATATCGACGAAGAACTCGACCAAGTGGTGGAAATCCTTCGGGACGAGGGTGCAAAATTTTGTGAGTTGCGACGTATGGGCAAGCGGTCTAAACTTTCGAAAGAGACTCTGGACCTAATGGACAAGAGGCGGAACGATCCATCAGTCACTTCGGCAGAACAACGGGCTCTGAATAAGTCCATCTCCAAGCTGATAAGACGTGACCTCCGAAGTTCCAATACACTCTCAATACAGAGAGCAATTGAGCAGAACCGGGGTTCAAAGTCTTCGTACAACAGCTTGGAAGGAGCCACCTGTCGAAGGTGACCAAAACAAACGGAGAAGTCGTCACTTCAAAGCCTGAGATTCTTTCGGAAGTTTACACCTTCTACAGCCAGTTATACGCGTCGCACTCACCTCACCCTACGCCGGATGAGAAGGATTCAAGAGCCACACTAACCCGCCATGCGACGGAGGATCTTCCCGACATCAGCCTGGAGGAGATCGAAGCAGCTCTTGGGCAACTTAAAAATGGAAAAGCCCCGGGAGAAGACGGAGTTACAACCGAGCTTCTGAAAGCAGCCGGCAAGCCGGTGCTGAAGGAACTTCGGCGTATATTTAACTCAGTTCTTTTCTCCAGGAGAACTCCTAGGGCGTGGCAACGGAGCTTGGTCGTATTGTTCTTCAAGAAAGGCGACAAAACATTACTGAAGAACTATCGACCAATTTCTCTCCTGAGTCACGTCTATAAGCTGTTCTCAAGAGTCATTTCGAATCGCCTTACACGAAGACTTGACGAAGCTCAACCTGCAGAGCAGGCCGGATTCCGACGGAGTTATAGCACCATAGACCATATTCACACAGTGAGGCAGGTTATACAGAAGACCAAAGAGTATAACCAGCCCCTGTGCATGGCGTTTGTGGACTATGAAAAAGCTTTTGACTCCGTCGAGACCTGGGCTGTTCTAGATGCCTTGCAAAGGTGCCAAGTCGATTGGCGATATATCGAGGTGTTGAGGTGTCTGTATGACGCTGCTAATATGTCCGTAGTAATCCAAAATGGCCAAACTGACCCTGTCCTGCTGCGACGTGGTGTGAGACAAGGAGATGTTATATCTCCGAAACTTTTCTCCGCTGCGCTGCAGGACATGTTTTGGAACACTAAACTGGAAGGAGCGCGGTATCAATATTAATGGCGAATACATGTCACACGTACGATTCGCAGACGACATCGTCATCTTGGCGGAAACCCTACAAGACCTACAGGAGATGGTGAGCAGCCTGGCTGAATCTTCCAAACACATCGGTCTTCGGATGAACTTGGATAAACCAAGGTCATGTTCAACGAGCTCGTTGATCCGGGACCGGTCGCTGTTAATGGAGTACCTCTCGAAGTTGTTCAGGAATATGTCTATCTAGGACAAGCGCTCCAATTAGGCAGAAACAACTTCGAGAGAGAAGCCAAAAGAAGAATTCAGCTAGGCTGGGCAGCATTTGGTAAACTTCGTCAAGTCTTCTCGTCACCCATCCCTCAAAGTCTTAAGTTGAAAGTCTTCGACCAGTGCGTCCTTCCGGTCATGACTTACGGTGCCGAGACGTGGACACTCACGGCTGGACTAGTCCACCGGTTCAAAGTCGCTCAAAGAGCTATGGAAAGGGCTATGCTCGGAGTATCTCTGAAGGACCGCATCAGAAATGATGTAATCCGACAGAGAACCAGAGTCACCGACATAGCCCACCGAATTAGCAAACTGAAGTGGCAGTGGGCTGGTCATATTAGCCGCAGAACTGACAGCCGTTGGAGCCGTAAAGTCCTTGAGTGGAGACCGCGACTCGGTAGGCGTAGTGTAGGACGCCCTGCGACAAGATGGGATGATGACATTCGAAGGCTGGCTGGTGTGGGCTGGATGAGAGTGGCCGAAAATCGGGAGAAGTGGCGTGCATTAGGGGAGACCTATGTCCAGCAGTGGACGAGTGTGGGTTGCTGATGATGATGATGATACGATTTCTCATATAGTTTTCCTAAAGCGCCTAGTCGAAATCAAACAAAAAGCATCTTATTTTGCTGTAGATCGATTATGACAAGATTCGATATCTCGGGTATGGCTTCTTACTAAAAATTCAACTTCGCTGATACGATATCTCATATAGTTTTCCTGAAGCGCCTAGTCGAAATACACACAAAAAGCATCTTATTTTGCTGTAGATCGATTATGTTTAGATTCGATATCACGAGTTGGATATGGCTACTTACTAAAAATTCAACTTCGCTGATACGATTTCTCATATAGTTTTCCTGAAGCGCCTAGTCGAAATACACACAAAAAGCATCTTATTTTCCTGTAGATCGATTATGACCAGATTCGATATCTCGGGTCGGCTATGGCTTCTTACTAAAAATTTATCTTCGCTGATACGATGTCTCATATAGTTTTCTTGAAGCGCCTAGTCAAAATACACACAAAAAGGATCTTATTTTGCTGTAGATCGATTATGACCAGATTCGATATCTCGAGTCGGGTATGGCTTCTTACTAAAAATTCGACTTCGCTGATACGACGTCTCATATAGTTTTCCTGAAGCGCCTAGTCAAAGTACACACAAAAAGCATCTTATTTTGCTGTAGATCGATTATGACCAGATTCGATTTCTCGGGTCGGTTATAGCTACTTACTAAAAATTCAACTTGGCTGATACGATGTCTCATATAGATTTCCTGAAGCGCCTAGTCAAAATACACACGAAAAGCATCTTATTTTGCTGTAGATCGATAGTGACCAGATTCGATATCTCGAGTCGGGTATGGCTTCTTACTAAAATTCAACTTCGCTGATACGATGTCTCATATAGTTTTCCTGAAGCGTCTAGTCAAAATACACACAAAAGCATCTTATTTTTCAATAGATCGATTATGACCAGTTTCGATTCTCGGGTCGGTTATGGCTACTTACTAAAAATTCAACTTGGCTGATACGATGTCTCATATAGATTTCCTGAAGCGCCTAGTCAAAATACACACGAAAAGCATCTTATTTTGCTGTAGAACGATTGTGACCAGATTCGATATCTCGAGTCGGGTATGGCTTCTTACAAAAAATTCAACTTCGCTGATACGATGTCTCATATAGTTTTCCTGAAGCGCCTAGTCAAAATACACACAAAAAGCATCTTATTTTGCTGTAGATCGATAGTGACCAGATTCGATATCACGAGTTTGATATGGCTTCTTACTAAAAATTCAACTTCGTTGATACGATGTCTCATATAGTTTTCCTGAAGCGCCTAGTCAAAATACACACAAAAAGCATCTTATTTTGCTGTAGATCGATTATGACCAGATTTGATATCTCGGGTCGGCTATGGCTTCTTACATAAAATTTAACTTCGCAGATACGATGTCTCATATAGTTTTCCTGAAGCGCCTAGTCAAAACACACAAAAAGCATCGTATTTTTCTGTGGATCGATTATGACCAGATTCGATATCTCGGGTCGGCTATGGCTACTTACTAAAAATTCAACTTCGCTGATACGATGTCTCATATAGTTTTCCTGAAGCGCCTAGTCAAAATACACACGAAAAGCATCTTATTTTGCTGTAGATCGATTATGACCAGATTCGATATCTCGGGTCGGCTATGGCTACTTACTAAAAATTCAACTTCGCTGATACGATGTCTCATATAGTTTTCCTGAAGCGCCTAGTCAAAATACACACAAAAAGCATCTTATTTTTCTGTAGATCGATTATGACCAGATTCGATTTCTCGGGTCGGTTATGGCTACTTACTAAAAATTCAACTTGGCTGATACGATGTCTCATATAGATTTCCTGAAGCGCCTAGTCAAAATACACACAAAAAGCATCTTATTTTGCTGTAGATCGATTGTGACCAGATTCGATATCTCGAGTCGGGTATGGCTTCTTACTAAAAATTCAACTTCGCTGATACGATGTCTCATATAGTTTTCCTGAAGCGCCTAGTCAAAATACACACTAAAAGCATCTTATTTTGCTGTAGATCGATTATGACCAGATTCGATATCTCGGCTCGGGTATGGCTTCATACTAAAAATTCAACTTCGCTGATACGATGTCTCATATAGTTTTCCTGAAGCGCCTAGTCAAAATACACACAAAAAGCATCTTATTTTGCTGTAGATCGATTATGACCCGATTCGATATTTCGAGTCGGGTATGGCTTCTTACTAAAATTCAACTTCGCTGATACGATTTCTCATATAGTTTTCCTAAAGCGCCTAGTCGAAATACACACAAAAAGCATCTTATTTTGCTGTAGATCGATTATGACAAGATTCGATATCTCGGGTATGGCTTCTTACTAAAAATTCAACTTCGCTTATACGATATCTCATATAGTTTTCCTGAAGCGCCTAGTCGAAATACACACAAAATTGCTGTAGATCGATTATGTTTAGATTCGAAATCACGAGTTGGATATGGCTACTTACTAAAAATTCAACTTCGCTGATACGATTTCTCATATAGTTTTTCTGAAGCGCCTAGTCGAAATACACACAAAAAGCATCTGATTTTGCTGTAGATCGATTATGACCAGATTCGATATCTCGGGTCGGGTATGGCTTCTATCTGAAAATTCAACTTCGCTTATACGATGTCTCATATAGTTTTCCTGAAGCACCTTAGTCAAAATACACACAAAAAGCATCTTATTTTGCTGTAGATCGATTATGACCAGAATCGATATCTCGAGGTCGGTATGGCTTCTTACTAAAAATTCAACTTCGCTGATACGATTTCTCATATAGTTTTCCTAAGCGCCTAGTCGAAATACACACAAAAAGCATCTTATTTTGCTATAGATCGATTATGACAAGATTCGATATCTCGGGTATGGCTTCTTACTAAAAATTCAACTTCGCTGATACGATGTCTCATATAGTTTTCCTGAAGCGCCTAGTCGAAATACACACAAAAAGCATCTTATTTTGCTGTAGATCGATAGTGACCAGATTCGATATCTCGGGTCGGCTATGGCTTCTTACTAAAAATTTAACTTCGCTGATACGATGTCTCATATAGTTTTCCTGAAGCGCCTAGTCAAAATACACACAAAAAGCATCTTATTTTGCTGTAGATCGATTATGACCAGATTCGATATCTCGGGTCGGCTATGGCTTCTTACTAAAAATTCAACTTCGCTTATACGATGTCTCATATAGTTTTCCTGAAGCGCCTTAGTCAAAATACACACAAAAAGCATCTTATTTTGCTGTAGATCGATTATGACCAGATTCTGATATCTCGGGTCGGGTATGGCTTCTTACTAAAATTCAACTTCGCTGATACGATGTCTCATATAGTTTTCCTGAAGCGCCTAGTCGAAAATACAACAAAAAGCATCTTATTTTGCTGTAGATCGATTATGACCAGATTCGATATCTCGGGGTATGGCTTCTTACTAAAATTCAACTTCGCTGATACGATATTCTCATATAGTTTTCCTGAAGCGCCTAGTCGAAATACACACAAAAAGCATCTTATTTTGCTGTAGATCGATTATGACCAGATTCGATATCTCGGTTTGATATGGCTTCTTACTAAAAAATTCAACTTCGCTGATACGATGTCTCATATAGTTTTCCTGAAGCGCCTAGTCAAAATACACACAAAAAGGATCTTATTTTGCTGTAGATTCGATTATGGACCAGATTCGATATCTCGAGTCGGGTATGGCTTCTTACTAAAAAATTCCAACTTCGCTGATACGATGTCTCATATAGTTTTCCTGAAGCGCCTAGTCAAAGTACACACAAAAGCATCTTATTTTTGCTGTAGATTCGATTATGACCAGATTCGATATTCTCGGGGTCGGTTATAGGCTACTTACTAAAAATTCAACTTGGCTGATACGATGTCTCATATAGATTTCCTGAAGCGCCTAGTCAAAATACACACGAAAAGCATCTTATTTTGCTGGAGATCGATTATGACCAGATTCGATATCTCGAGGTCGGGTATGGCTTCTTACTAAAAATTCAACTTCGCTGATACGATAGTCTCATATAGTTTTTCCTGAAGCGCCTAGTCAAAATACACACAAAAAGGATCTTATTTTGCTGTAGATCGATTATGACCAGATTCGATATCTCGAGTCGGGTATGGCTTCTTACTAAAAATTCGATTTCGCTGATACGATGTCTCATATAGTTTTCTTGAAGCGCCTAGTCAAAATACACACAAAAAGCATCTTATTTTGCTGTAGATCGATTATGACCAGATTCGATATCTCGGGTATGGCTTCTTACTAAAAATTCGACTTCGCTGATACGATGTCTCATATAGTTTTCTTGAAGCGCCTAGTCAAAATACACACAAAAAGCATCTTATTTTGCTGTAGGTCGATTATGACCAGATTCGATATCACGAGTTTGATATGGCTTCTTACTAAAAATTCAACTTCGCTGATACGATGTCTCATATAGTTTTCCTGAAGCGCCTAGTCAAAATACACACAAAAAGCATCGTATTTTTCTGTGGATCGATTATGACCAGATTCGATATCTCGGGTCGGCTATGGCTACTTACTAAAAATTCAACTTCGCTGATACGATGTCTCATATAGTTTTCCTGAAGCTCCTAGTCAAAATACACACGAAAAGCATCTTATTTTGCTGTAGATCGATTATGACCAGATTCGATATCTCGGGTCGGCTATGGCTTCTTACTAAAAATTTAACTTCGCTGATACGATGTCTCATATAGTTTTCCTGAAGCGCCTAGTCAAAATACACACAAAAAGGATCTTATTTTGCTGTAGATCGATTATGACCAGATTCGATATCTCGAGTCGGGTATGGCTTCTTACTAAAAATTCGACTTCGCTGATACGATGTCTCATATAGTTTTCCTGAAGCGCCTGGTCAAAGTACACACAAAAAGCATCTTATTTTGCTGTAGATCGATTATGACCAGATTCGATATCTCGGGTCGGCTATGGCTTCTTAATAAAAATTTAACTTCGCTGATACGATGTCTCATATAGTTTTCCTGAAGCGCCTAGTCAAAATACACACAAAAAGCATCTTATTTTTCTGTAGATCGATTATGACCAGATTTGATTTCTCGGGTCGGTTATGGCTACTTACTAAAAATTCAACTTGGCTGATACGATGTCTCATATAGATTTCCTGAAGCGCCTAGTCAAAATACACACGAAAAGCATCTTATTTTGCTGTACATCGATTGTGACCAGATTCGATATCTCGAGTCGGGTATGGCTTCTTACTAAAAATTCAACTTCGCTGATACGATGTCTCATATAGTTTTCCTGAAGCGCCTAGTCAAAATACACACTAAAAGCATCTTATTTTGCTGTAGATCGATTATGACCAGATTCGATATCTCGGGTCGGGTATGGCTTCTATCTGAAAATTCAACTTCGCTTATCATCATCATCATCATCATCATCAGCCTATCGCAGTCCACTGCTGGACGTAGGCCTCTCCAATTGTTCGCCACTGTGATCTATCCATGGCTTCTCGCATCCAGCTCTTGCCAGCCATCCCGCGCAGATCGTCCTCCCACCTAGCCAGAGGGCGCCCTACATTACGTTTGCCAAGACGCGGTCTCCACTCCAGAACTCGTTACCCCATCGGTTGTCGGTTCTGCGGCTAATATGGCCAGCCACTTCGCTTATACGATGTCTTATATAGTTTTCCTGAAGCGCCTTATCAAAATACACACAAAAAGCATCTTATTTTGCTGTAGATCGATTATGACCCGATTCGATATTTCGAGTCGGGTATGGCTTCTTACTAAAAATTCAACTTCGCTGATACGATTTCTCATATAGTTTTCCTAAAGCGCCTAGTCGAAATACACACAAAAAGCATCTTATTTTGCTGTAGATCGATTATGACAAGATTCGATATCTCGGGTATGGCTTCCTACTAAAAATTCAACTTCGCTGATACGATGTCTCATATAGTTTTCCTGAAGCGCCTAGTCGAAATACACACAAAAAGCATCTTATTTTGCTATAGATCGATAGTGACCAGATTCGATATCTCGGGTCGGCTATGGCTTCTTACTAAAAATTCAACTTCGCTTATACGATGTCTCATATAGTTTTCCTGAAGCGCCTTATCAAAATACACACAAAAAGCATCTTATTTTGCTGTAGATCGATTATGACAAGATTCGATATCTCGGGTATGGCTTCTTACTAAAAATTCAACTTCGCTGATACGATATCTCATATAGTTTTCCTGAAGCGCCTAGTCGAAATACACACAAAATTGCTGTAGATCGATTATGTTTAGATTCGAAATCACGAGTCGGGTATGGCTTCTTACTAAAAATTCAACTTCGCTGATACGATTTCTCATATAGTTTTCCTAAAGCGCCTAGTCGAAAAACACACAAAAAGCATCTTATTTTGCTGGAGATCGATTATGACCAGATTCGATATCTCGGGTATGGCTTCTTACTAAAAATTCAACTTCGCTGATACGATTTCTCATATAGTTTTCCTAAAGCGCCTAGTCGAAAACACACAAAAAGCATCTTATTTTGCTGGAGATCGATTATGACCAGATTCGATATCTCGGGTATGGCTTCTTACTAAAAATTCAACTTCGCTGATACGATATCTCATATAGTTTTCCTGAAGCGCCTAGTCAAAATACACACAAAAAGCATCTTATTTTGCTGTAGATCGATTATGACCAGATTCGATATCTCGGGTATGGCTTCTTACTAAAAATTCAACTTCGCTGATACGATATCTCATATAGTTTTCCTGAAGCGCCTAGTCGAAATACACACAAAAAGCATCTTATTTTGCTGTAGATCGATTATGACCAGATTCGATATCACGAGTTGATATGGCTTCTTACTAAAAATTCAACTTCGCTGATACGATGTCTCATATAGTTTTCCTGAAGCGCCTAGTCAAAATACACACAAAAAGCATCTTATTTTGCTGTAGATCGATTATGACCAGATTCGATATCTCGGGTCGGCTATGGCTTCTTACATAAAATTAACTTCGCTTGATACGATGTCTCATATAGTTTTCCTGAAGCGCCTAGTCAAAATACACACAAAAAGCATCGTATTTTTCTGTGGATCGATTATGACCAGATTCGATATCTCGGGTCGGCTATGGCTACTTACTAAAAATTCAACTTCGCTGATACGATGTCTCATATAGTTTTCCTGAAGCTCCTAGTCAAAATACACACGAAAAGCATCTTATTTTGCTGTAGATCGATTATGACCAGATTCGATATCTCGGGTCGGCTATGGCTTCTTACTTAAAATTTAACTTCGCTGATACGATGTCTTATATAGTTTTCCTGAAGCGCCTAGTCAAAATACACACAAAAAGGATCTTATTTTGCTGTAGATCGATTATGACAAGATTCGATATCTCGGGTATGGCTTCTTACTAAAAATTCAACTTCGCTGATACGATATCTCATATAGTTTTCCTGAAGCGCCTAGTCGAAATACACACAAAATTGCTGTAGATCGATTATGTTTAGATTCGAAATCACGAGTTGGATATGGCTACTTACTAAAAATTCAACTTCGCTGATACAATTTCTCATATAGTTTTTCTGAAGCGCCTAGTCGAAATACACACAAAAAGCATCTTATTTTGCTGTAGATCGATTATGACCAGATTCGATATCTCGAGTTCGGTATGGCTTCTTATCTGAAAATTCAACTTCGCTGATACGATGTCTCATATAGTTTTCCTGAAGCGCCTTAGTCAAAATACACACAAAAAGCATCTTATTTTGCTGTAGATCGATTATGACCAGATTCGATATCTCGGGTCGGGTATGGCTTCTTACTAAAATTCAACTTCGCTGATACGATTCTCATATAGTTTTCCTAAAGCGCCTAGTCGAAAATACACACAAAAAGCATCTTATTTTGCTGTAGATCGATTATGACCAGATTCGATATCACGAGTTTGATATGGCTTCTTACTAAAATTCAACTTCGCTGATACGATGTCTCATATAGTTTTCCTGAAGCGCCTAGTCAAAATACACACAAAAGCATCTTATTTTGCTGTAGATCGATTATGACCAGATTCGATATCTCGGGTATGGCTTCTTACTAAAAATTCAACTTCTCTGATACGATAGTCTCATATAGTTTTCCTGAAGCGCCTAGTCGAAATACACACAAAAAGCATCTTATTTTGCTGTAGATCGATTATGACCAGATTCGATATCACGAGTTTGATATGGCTTCTTACTAAAAATTCAACTTCGCTGATACGATGTCTCATATAGTTTTCCTGAAGCGCCTAGTCAAAATACACACAAAAGCATCTTATTTTTGCTGTAGATCGATTATGACCAGATTTGATATCTCGGGTCGGCTATGGCTTCTTACATAAAATTTAACTTCGCAGATACGATGTCTCATATAGTTTTCCTAAAGCGCCTAGTCAAAATACACACAAAAAGCATCTTATTTTGCTGTAGATCGATTATGACCAGATTCGATATCTCGGGTCGGCTATGGCTTCTTAATAAAAATTTAACTTCGCTGATACGATGTCTCATATAGTTTTCCTGAAGCGCCTAGTCGAAATACACACAAAAAGCATCTTATTTTGCTGTAGATCGATTATGTTTAGATTCGATATCACGAGTTGGATATGGCTACTTACTAAAAATTCAACTTGGCTGATACGATGTCTCATATAGATTTCCTGAAGCGCCTAGTCAAAATACACACGAAAAGCATCTTATTTTGCTGTAGAACGATTGTGACCAGATTCGATATCTCGAGTCGGGTATGGCTTCTTACAAAAAATTCAACTTCGCTGATACGATGTCTCATATAGTTTTCCTGAAGCGCCTAGTCAAAATACACACAAAAAGCATCTTATTTTGCTGTAGATCGATAGTGACCAGATTCGATATCACGAGTTTGACATGGCTTCTTACTAAAAATTCAACTTCGCTGATACGGTGTCTCATATAGTTTTCCTGAAGCGCCTCGTCAAAATACACACAAAAAGCATCTTATTTTGCTGTAGATCGATTATGACCAGATTTGATATCTCGGGTCGGCTATGGCTTCTTACATAAAATTTAACTTCGCAGATACGATGTCTCATATAGTTTTCCTAAAGCGCCTAGTCAAAATACACACAAAAAGCATCGTATTTTTCTGTGGATCGATTATGACCAGATTCGATATCTCGGGTCGGCTATGGCTACTTACTAAAAATTCAACTTCGCTGATACGATGTCTCATATAGTTTTCCTGAAGCTCCTAGTCAAAATACACACGAAAAGCATCTTATTTTGCTGTAGATCGATTATGACCAGATTCGATATCTCGGGTCGGCTATGGCTTCTTACTAAAAATTTAACTTCGCTGATACGATGTCTCATATAGTTTTCCTGAAGCGCCTAGTCAAAATACACACAAAAAGGATCTTATTTTGCTGTAGATCGATTATGACCAGATTCGATATCTCGAGTCGGGTATGGCTTCTTACTAAAAATTCGACTTCGCTGATACGATGTCTCATATAGTTTTCCTGAAGCGCCTAGTCAAATACACACAAAAGCATCTTATTTTGCTGTAGATCGATTATGACCAGATTCGATATCTCGGGTCGGCTATGGCTTCTTACTAAAAATTTAACTTCGCTGATACGATGTCTCATATAGTTTTCCTGAAGCGCCTAGTCAAAATACACACAAAAAGCATCTTATTTTGCTGTAGATCGATAGTGACCAGATTCGATATCACGAGTTTGATATGGCTTCTTACTAAAAATTCAACTTCGCTGATACGATGTCTCATATAGTTTTCCTGAAGCGCCTCGTCAAAATACACACAAAAAGCATCTTATTTTGCTGTAGATCGATTATGACCAGATTTGATATCTCGGGTCGGCTATGGCTTCTTACATAAAATTAAACTTCGCTGATACGATGTCTCATATAGTTTTCCTGAAGCGCCTAGTCAAAATACACACAAAAAGGATCTTATTTTGCTGTAGATCGATTATGACCAGATTCGATATCTCGAGTCGGGTATGGCTTCTTACTAAAAATTCGACTTCGCTGATACGATGTCTCATATAGTTTTCCTGAAGCGCCTAGTCAAAGTACACACAAAAAGCATCTTATTTTGCTGTAGATCGATTATGACCAGATTCGATATCTCGGGTCGGCTATGGCTTCTTACTAAAAATTTAACTTCGCTGATACGATGTCTCATATAGTTTTCCTGAAGCGCCTAGTCAAAATACACACAAAAAGCATCTTATTTTGCTGTAGATCGATAGTGACCAGATTCGATATCACCGAGTTTGATATGGCTTCTTACTAAAATTCAACTTCGCTGATACGATGTCTCATATAGTTTTCCTGAAGCGCCTCGTCAAAATACACACAAAAGCATCTTATTTTGCTGTAGATCGATTATGACCAGATTCGATATCTCGGGTCGGCTATGGCTTCTTACTAAAATTAACTTCGCTAGATACGATGTCTCATATAGTTTTCCTAAAGCGCCTAGTCAAAATACACACAAAAAGCATCTTATTTTTCTGTAGATCGATTATGACCAGATTCGATATCTCGGGTCGGCTATGGCTACTTACTAAAAATTCAACTTCGCTGATACGATGTCTCATATAGTTTTCCTAAAGCGCCTAGTCAAAATACACACAAAAAGCATCATATTTTTCTGTGGATCGATTATGACCAGATTCGATATCTCGGGTCGGCTATGGCTACTTACTTAAAATTCAACTTCGCTGATACGATGTCTCATATAGTTTTTCTGAAGCGCCTAGTCGAAATACACACAAAAAGCATCTTATTTTGCTGTAGATCGATTATGACCAGATTCGATATCTCGGGTCGGGTATGGCTTCTATCTGAAAATTCAACTTCGCTTATACGATGTCTTATATAGTTTTCCTGAAGCGCCTTATCAAAATACACACAAAAAGCATCTTATTTTGCTGTAGATCGATTATGACCAGAATCGATATCTCGGGTCGGGTATGGCTTCTTACTAAAAATTCAACTTCGCTGATACGATTTCTCATATAGTTTTCCTAAAGCGCCTAGTCGAAATACACACAAAAAGCATCTTATTTTGCTGTAGATCGATTATGACCAGATTCGATATCTCGGGTATGGCTTCTTACTAAAAATTCAACTTCGCTGATACGATGTCTCATATAGTTTTCCTGAAGCGCCTAGTCGAAATACACACAAAAAGCATCTTATTTTGCTGTAGATCGATTATGACCAGATTCGATATCACGAGTTTGATATGGCTTCTTACTAAAAATTCAACTTCGCTGATACGATGTCTCATATAGTTTTCCTGAAGCGCCTAGTCAAAATACACACAAAAAGCATCTTATTTTGCTGTAGATCGATTATGACCAGATTTGATATCTCGGGTCGGCTATGGCTTCTTACATAAAATTTAACTTCGCAGATACGATGTCTCATATAGTTTTCCTAAAGCGCCTAGTCAAAATACACACAAAAAGCATCGTATTTTTCTGTAGGATCGATTATGACCAGATTCGATATTCTCGGGTCGGCTATGGCTTCTTACTAAAAATTTAACTTCGCTGATACGATGTCTCATATAGTTTTCCTGAAGCGCCTAGTCAAAATACACACAAAAAGCATCTTATTTTGCTGTAGATCGATAGTGACCAGATTCGATATCTACGAGGTCTGATATGGCTTCTTACTAAAAATTCAACTTCGCTGATACGATGTCTCATATAGTTTTCCTGAAGCGCCTCGTCAAAATACACACAAAAAGCATCTTATTTTGCTGTAGATCGATTATGACCAGATTTCGATATCTCGGGTCGGCTATGGCTTCTTACATAAAATTTAACTTCGCAGATACGATGTCTCATATAGTTTTCCTAAAGCGCCTAGTCAAAATACACACAAAAAGCATCTTATTTTGCTGTGGATCGATTATGACCAGATTCGATATCTCGGGTCGGCTATGGCTACTTACTAAAATTCACTTCGCTGATACGATGTCTCATATAGTTTTCCTAAAGCGCCCTAGTCAAAATACACACAAAAAAGCATCATATTTTTCTGTGGATCGATTATGACCAGATTCGATATCTCGGGTCGGCTATGGCTACTTACTTAAAATTCAACTTCGCTGATACGATGTCTCATATAGTTTTTCTGAAGCGCCTAGTCGAAATACACACAAAAAGCATCTTATTTTGCTGTAGATCGATTATGACCAGATTCGATATCTCGGGTCGGGTATGGCTTCTATCTGAAAATTCAACTTCGCTTATACGATGTCTTATATAGTTTTCCTGAAGCGCCTTATCAAAATACACACAAAAAGCATCTTATTTTGCTGTAGATCGATTATGACCAGAATCGATATCTCGGGTCGGGTATGGCTTCTTACTAAAAATTCAACTTCGCTGATACGATTTCTCATATAGTTTTCCTAAAGCGCCTAGTCGAAATACACACAAAAAGCATCTTATTTTGCTGTAGATCGATTATGACAAGATTCGATATCTCGGGTATGGCTTCCTACTAAAAATTCAACTTCGCTGATACGATGTCTCATATAGTTTTCCTGAAGCGCCTAGTCGAAATACACACAAAAAGCATCTTATTTTGCTATAGATCGATAGTGACCAGGGGGTCTAATTTGAAGTTAACTTTGAGACTCAACCAAACGTATTTGACGACGTTTCCTAATTTGAAGTGAACATTGCGTCGGTTGAACTCAACCGAAACTCTTTTGACACATCTCGCCTCAAACCCTAATTTGAAGACGCCAATGCTCACAATGCGCCAATGACCAAAATATCGAATTTGACATTTCTTGTCTCGCGTCTTTATGTCAAAATTCACGATAGCTCGAAAGGTGTTTTGGTTCGGTTGAATGGATTTATGGTGTATTAAAAAGGATCTTTATGTCTTTGTAAATAAGGTCCAATGACTTACATATCAAAAAAGATTAGTTTAAAGCGGAGTTTCTTGGTATAAAATGTTAAAATTGCTATACCTATATAGATGATTATGAATACATAGAGTACTTAGGTACTTTTTAATGCTTAATCAAAGTTTTCATGTATGAATTCTCAGTACTTACGTTTAAATATGTAAATAAATTTACATTAAGTGCCCTATTTACCTACTTACTGAGAATTTTTGTAGATTTATGCCAGTGAGAATATGTATGGTATAGTTCAATGATTTATGCAGATTTAAGTAAGTAAGTATACTAAGTACCTACCTAGTGGTGTAGGCTTCTTATAGATAAACTAGATTCACTAAGTAATTAGTCTTTTTCTGCGACTAAGTACATTGTATTCTTCAAACTTAGAACAGTTCAAAAGTTTGAAACTTTTGATGGTTTAATTAGGTATTATTTATATAGGCTTTTGATTCAATTAGGTATTAATCCACCAAAGTACAAAGTGAAATACATTTTGAGGGTTTTAACCATTTGCAAGCCTCAATTATGTATTACAAGAGGCAATAATTTTGCCTAAGTTCCTACTTTGTCTACATTACAAGTATACGTAATAAGTTTTCTCTTTCCTTAAAAAGTAGGTATACCTACCTATTTAAGTACCTAGTTATCTACTTATAAATTTTACAATTTTGCGGTAATTTTGGATATCCATTAAGATTACACAGTACCAACCAGTTAAACTTATGTTTAAGCTGGTTTAATAGATTTGCTCCACTATTAGTTAGTGAATTTCAATAATCCCATAGAATATTTCACAACATCACATATGTACATTGATCTGACTCCGAGATAGGTAGCTCAAGCACCCGTGTTACGGATATCATAGTCCACAGTGGGATTACAAATATATACATATAATACTTTTTCTTTTGTAAAAACATACTAATACATAGAAAACACCCAGACCAATACAAACAGACATGTACATGCACAAAATGTTTGTACTGTATGGGGATCGAACCAGCAACCCTTGAACCAAAGCCATCGTTCACTACCACTGTTCCAAAAGCCCTGTTAACACTCATGCGATTAACATACTAATTAACAGGAGAGCAGTACATAAGGAATGAAAAAAACAATAAAGTACATGTGATGGAATCATTTATTAAAATAAATAATAAAAGATACAATAATGTTATCCTATTTTATATTATTTTATCAGCCGAGTGGTCCCGGCAGAGTAGAATAGGCCACCCTCACTCTTACCGAGGTGTCGTAAAAGGCGACTAAGGTAAAGCTGCTGGCATGATCATCAGCACCCAGAGAAGGAAAACTCTGCATTTATCTCAAAACCCTCGCCAACCCGTCTGCCAAGCGTGGTGAGTATGGCAATTACCCCTCATGTGATTGAGGGAGGCCTGTGCCCCAGCAGTGGGGACTTAAATGGGCTGATGATGATGATGATCCTATTTTAAGAAGAAACTATGTACACACACATATTTTGTATTCTTTCTGTGCAATAAAGGATGTCTATCTATCTATCTTCACACACCCACTTAGTATTAATTAATAACCTTTAACTATTTACAAATAAAACAACGTCCCATTGTCTAATGGTTTAAGACGGTTCTGACGATGGCCCTGTGGCCATGATCTCGGGGTCATGGGTTCGATTCCCGGGTCGAGCAAAGTTTTTAATTTTCCGAACATAGTTCGGGTTTGTGATCACTAATCCGCATTTGGCAAGAGTGATGATTAAGCCTAATCCCATCATAGTAGCGATGACTTGATTTCTATGATGGGGGTCTTAGCCCTACAAAGGGAATAATTAAGCTGATACTTTACTTTATTTACATAATAAATGATGACTGAATCATGCTTGTCCATAGGTACTTATCAGTTGAATTATAACAAACTATTTTCAGCAAATAATTAACTTCGTTTAGCAATGAAACCCGGAGTACTGGAACTGGTTATGTTTCTTCTAGCGGAGATCTGTGCAATGCTGGTAGATATTCTGCAATAATCATAAAGGAGTTTTAAATAAAATAAATAAATACCTAATAATAAAAGTATTTTTATTGCTCTCTCATACAAATAACTGTTGGTAGGTACATAGGTATTTCGATTACAATCATACTTATTAAGTAAATAAAAACAAGCTATTTAATTTTAAAATGGAAATAATGTAAAAATAAACTCAAATGCATATTTCTACCAACGAGCTCCATATGCACTTAAGATTACTTGAATAAGTTTCTGTAACATGTAACCATGATTAATTTGGTGTGGTTCCCCCGTCTAAGGGTTGTTAAGGTCAGACGGCAGTCCCTTCATAGTAATTGCCAGACTTGCCAAATCCTCGATCATGGCTCACGGTACACTGGCCTCCAAAATCATGGTTCTGGACCACCAACCAAGAATAACACTGCAAGGATTTGACAACCCATTTGGAACGGTAGTGAATGCTGCCTTTGTTCCAAGGGTTGCGGGTTCAATCCCCGCACAGTACAAACATTTGTGTGCATGAACATGTCTGTTTGTATTGGTCTGGGTGTTTTCTATGTATTATTAGTATGTATTTATTAAAGAAAAGTATTATATGCATATATTTGTAATCCCACTGTTGATTCAGATATCCGTAACACAGGTGCTTGAGGTACCTATCTTGGAGTCAGACCAATGTATGTGATGTTGTGAAATATTTATTTATAAGGATTACACTTTTGGTATACATGTTTCAAACAATTATATTATCTTTATCTTCATGTTTTTTCTTTCAGTAAGGAAATTAGTTATAGCACAGATATTATAGATTCAGTTAAATAACTTTTTGTTATTTTGATTACCTCCGGTGAGATGTTCACTTTTTTCAACTCATTCTCCAACAGTCATTCTAGCTCAGCTTTCTATTACAGTTTGGTCCAATGGAGAACTTTGATGTCTTGTTTACTGAAATATTTAATACAAATGGTTAAATGGCAAAATGGTTAAATTATAGAAATGATGTTTCAAAGTTGTTCTTTCTAAAGTGTAAATTGGAATAGTCATCATCATCAGCCCATTTAAGTCCCCACTGCTGGGGCACGGCCCTTCCTCAATCACATGAGGGGTAATTGCCATACTCACCACGCTTGGCAGACGGGTTGGCGAGGGTTTTGATATAAATGCAGAGTTTTCCATGTCTGGGTGCTGATGATCATGCCAGCAGCTTTACCTTATTGGCCTTTTACGACACCTCGGTAAGAGTGAGGATGGCCTATTCTACTCCGTGGCCGAGTGGTCCCCGGCAGAGTAAATTTAATAACAAATAAACTTATTTAGGTAGGATTATGCGACTAACCTAACTTATACGTGATTTTACTTAAGAAAGTAGAGTCTTTAGATAACTATAGAACTTGTATATAAGCATAATACTAATGTACATACGCTTTCAAACAATTTTACAATATTTTAAATTATGTATTGAGATTGCATATTTATCGTACGTACATACTTATGTCAATAATTTACAAGTTTTTTTTCTAATGTTTCACAGATGGCCACAGATAACTATATGGGCTATGATGTAGAAAAATAGCAAGCTGTCAGATTTTTAAAAATATTTTAACATTTTAATGTTTTTATTATTTAAAATCTTTCTTTCAAACACATTAAACAATAGTCCTTTAATTTAAAAAGTCAAATATCTTTTATTCGTTAAAAAAAATATTGTTAATTATAAATAAAATCAGTTCAATTGGTTTTATTTGATGTGGGTCTTTCGGCTACACTATCATCGCGAATATCATTCATTCACGAGAGTCTATGGTCGGATCCGTACGAAAGTGTCCCATACGATGGTATTTCAAATTGCCAAACTAAACTACAATTGATTGACTGTCGGCTCGATCGAACGATCGTACGTGGCAACTTGAAATTAGACCCCCAGATTCGATATCTCGGGTCGGCTATGGCTTCTTACTAAAAATTTAACTTCGCTGATACGATGTCTCATATAGTTTTCCTGAAGCGCCTAGTCGAAATACACACAAAAAGGATCTTATTTGCTGTAGATCGATTATGAACCAGATTCGATAGTCACGAGTTTGATATGGCTTTCTTACTAAACATTTCAACTTCGCTGATACGATGTCCCATATATTTTCCTGAACGCCTAGTCAAAATACCACAAAAAAAAAAGCATCTTATTTTGCTGTAGATTCGATTTATGACCAGATTCGATATCTCGGTATGGCTTTCTTACTAAAAATTCAACTTCGCTGATACGATATCTCATATAGTTTTCCTGAGCGCCTAGGTCGAAATAACACACAAAAATCATCTTATTTTGCTGTAGATCGAATTATGACCAGTTTCGATATCACGAGTTTGATATGGTTTCTACTAAAAATTCAACTTCGCTGATACGATGTCTCATATAGTTTTCCTGAAGCGCCTAGTCAAAATACACACAAAAGCAATCTTATTTTGCTGTAATCGATTATGACCAGATTTGATATCTCGGTCGTCTATGGCTTCTTACATAAAATGTTAACTTCGCAGTATCCGATGTCTCATATAGTTTTTTCCTAAAGCGCCTAGTCAAAATACACATCAAAAAGCATCTTATTTTGCTGTAGATCGATTATGACCAGATTCGATATCTCGGGTCGGCTATGGCTTCTTACTAAAATTCAACTTCGCTGATACGATGTCTCATATAGTTTTCCTGAAGCGCCTAGTCAAATACACACCAAAAAGCATCTTATTTTGCTGTAGATCGATTATGACCAGATTCGATATCTCGGGTCGGCTATGGCTTCTTACTAAAATTCAACTTCGCTGATACGATGTCTCATATAGTTTTCCTGAAGCGCCTAGTCGAAATACACACAAAAGCATCTTATTTGCTGTAGATCGATTATGACCAGATTCGATATCACTCGTTTGCTATGGCTTCTACTAAAAATTCAACTTCGCTGATACGATGTCTCATATAGTTTTCCTGAAGCGCCTAGTCAAAATACACACAAAAAGCATCTTATTTTGCTGTAGAGTCGATTATGACCAGATTCGATATCTCGGTCGGCTATGGCTTCTTACTAAAATTCTAACTTCGCTGATTACGATGTCTCATATAGTTTTCCTAAGCGCCTAGTCAAAATACACACAAAAAGCATCTTATTTTGCTGGTAGATCGATTATGACCAGATTCGATATCTCGGGTCGGTATGGCTTCTTACTTAAAATTCAAACTTCGCTGATACGATGTCTCATATAGTTTTTCCTGAAGCGCCTAGTCGAAATACACACAAAAAGCATCTTATTTTGCTGTAGATCGATATGACCAGATTCGATATCTCGGGTCGGCTATGGCTTCTTACTAAAAAATTAACTTCGCTGATACGATGTCTTCATATAGTTTTTCCTGAAGCGCCTAGTCAAATACACACAAAAAGCATCTTATTTGCTGTAGATCGATTATGACCAGATTCGATATCTCGGGTCGGATATGGCTTCTACTAAAAATTCAACTTCGCTGATACGATTGTCTCATATAGTTTTCCTGAAGCGCCTATTCAAATACACACAAAAAGCATCTTATTTTGCTGTAGATCGATTATGACCAGATTCGATATCCTCGGGTATGGCTTCTACTAAAAATTCAACTTCGCTGATACGATGTCTCATATAGTTTTTCCTGAAGCGCCTAGTCGAAAATACACACAAAAAGCATCTTATTTTGCTGTAGATCGATTATGACCTAGATTCGATATCAGGAGTTGATATGGCTTCTTACTAAAAATTCAACTTCGCTTGATACGATGTCTCATATAGTTTTCCTGAAGCGCCTAGTCAAAATACACACAAAAAGCATCTTATTTTTGCTGTAGAATCGATTAGTGACCAGATTCGATATATCGAGTCGCTATGGCTTCTTACAAAAATTCAACTTCGCTGATACGATGTCTCATATAGTTTTCCTGAAGCGCCTCGTCAAAATACACACAAAAAGCATCTTATTTTGCCTGTAGATCGATTATGACCAGATTCGATATCTCGGGTCGGCTATGGCTTCTTACATAAAATTAACTTCTCTGATACGATGTCTCATCATAGTTTTCCTGAAGCGCCTAGTCAAAATACACCAAAAAGCATCTTATTTTGCTGTAGATCGATATGGACCAGATTTGATATCTCGGGTCGGCTATGGTTCTTACATAAAATGTAACTTCGCAGATGACGATGTCTCATAAGTTTTCCTAAAGCGCCTATGTCAAAATACACACAAAAAAGCATCTTTTTGCTGTTAGATCGATATGAAACCAGGATTCGATATTCTCGGGTCGGCTATGGCTTCTTAATAAAAATTTAACTTACGCTGATACGATGTCTCATTATCGTTTCTTGAAGCGCCTAGTCGAAATACACACAAAAAGCATTCTTATTTTGCTGATAGATCGATTTATGTTAGATTCGATATCACGAGTTGGATATGGCTACTTACTAAAAATGCCAACTGGCTGATACGATGTCTGCATATCTGATTTCCTGAAGCGCCTAGCAAAATCCACACGAAAAGCATGTATTTGGCTGTAGAACGATTGTGACCAGATTCGATGATCTCGAGTCGGTATGGCTTCTACAAAAAATTCAAACTTCGCTTGATACCGATTCTCATATAGTTTTTCCTGAAGCGCCTAGTCAAATAACACAAAAAGCATCTTATTTTGCTGTAGATCGATTATGACCAGATTTGATATCTCGGGTCGGCTATGGCTTCTCTACATAAAATTAACTTCGCTGATACGAGTCTCATATAGTTTTCCTTAAAGCGCCTAGTCAAAATACACACAAAAAGATCTTATTTTGCTGTAGATCGATTATGACCAGATTCGATATCTCGGCGTCGGCTATGGCTTCTTACATAAAATTTAACTTCGCTGATACGATGTCTCATATAGTTTTCCTGAAAGCGCCCTAGTCAAATTACACCACAAAAAGCATCTTATTTTGCTGTAGATCGATATGTTACCAGATTCGATATCTCGGGTCGGCTATGGCTTCTTACTAAAATTTAACTCGCTGATACGATGTCTCATATAGATTTTCCTGAAGCGCCTAGTCAAAATACACACGAAAAGCATCTTATTTTGCTGTAGATCGATTGTGACAGATTCGATATCTCGAGTGGTATGGCTCTTACTAAAAATTCAACTTCGCTGATACGATGTCTCATATAGTTTTCCTGAAGCGCCTAGTCAAAATACACACCTAAAAGCATCTTATTTTGCTGTAGATCGATTAGTGACCAGATTCGATATCTCGAGTCGAGTATGGCTTCTTACTAAAAATTCAACTTCGCTGATACGATGTCTCATATAGTTTTCCTGAAGCGCCCTCGTCAAACTACACACAAAAAGCATCTTATTTTGCTGTAGATCGATATGACCAGATGTCGATATCTCGGGTGGCTATGGCTTCTTACTAAAAATTCAACTTCGCTGATACGATGTCTCATATAGTTTTCTGAAGCGCCTAGTCAAAATACCACAAAAAGCATCCTTATTTTGCTGTAGATCGATTATGACCAGATTCGATATATCGGGTCGGCTATGGCTTCTTACATAAAATTCAACTTCGCTGATACGATGTCTCATATAGTTTTCCTGAAGCGCCTAGTCAAAATACACACGAAAAGCATCTTATTTTGCTGTAGATCGATTATGACCAGATTCGATATCTCGGGTCGGCTAGGCTTCTTACATAAAATTCAACTTCGCTGATACGATGTCTCATATAGTTTTCCTGAAGCGCCTAGTCAAAATACACACAAAAGCATCTTATTTTGCTGTAGATCGATTATGTACCAGATTCGATATCATCGAGTTGGCTATGGCTTACTTACTAAAATTCAACTTCGCTGATACGATGTCTCATATAGTTTTCCTGAAGCGCCTAGTCAAAATACACACGAAAAGCATCTTATTTTGCTGTAGATCGATTATGACCAGATTCGATATCTCGAGTCGGCTATGGCTTCTTACTAAAATTTCAACTCGCTGATACGATGTCTCATATAGTTTTCCTGAAGCGCCTAGTCAAAATACACACGAAAAGCATCTTATTTTGCTGTAGATCGATTAGTGACCAGATTCGATATCCTCGAGGTCGGGCTATGGCTCTTACTAAAAATTCAACTTCGCTGATACGATGTCTCATATAGTTTTCCTGAAGCGCCTAGTCAAATTACACACAAAAAGCATCTTATTTTGCTGTAGATCGATTATGACCAGATTCGATATCTCGGGTCGGCTATGGACTTCTTACATAAAAATTTAACTTCGCTGATACGATGTACTCATATAGTTTTTCCTGAAAGCGCCTAGTCAAAATACACACAAAAAGCATCTTATTTTGCTGTAGATCGATTATGACCAGATTCGATATCTCGGGTGGTTCTATGGCTTACTT
>CM032463.1:9817302-9839303 GCA_019059595.1 Marasmia exigua
AAATATGAGACATCGTATCAGCAAAGTAAATTTTCAGTAAAAGCCATACCCGACCCGAGATATCGAATCTGGTCATAATCGATCTACAGCAAAATAGATCTTTTTTGTGTGTATTTCGACTATGCGCGTTCAGGAAAACTTATGAGAAATTCGTATCAGCGAGTTGAATCATTTTTAGTAAGAAGCCATACCCGAACTCGGATATCCGATCTGGTCATTCGATGTACAGCAAAATAAATGCTTTTTTGTGTTTATTTCGACTAGGCGCTTCAGGAAAACTATATGAGACGATCGTATCTGCGAAGTGTAATTTTTAGTAATAAGCCATAGCCGACCCGAGATTATCGAATCTGGTCATAACGATCGACATAAAATAAGATGCTTTTTGTGTATTTTGGACTAGCGCTTCAGGAAAAAACTATATGAGACATCGTATCTAAATCTGCGAAGTTAAATTTTCAGATAGAAGCCATACCCTACCCGGATAATCGAATCTGGTCCATAATCGATCTACAGCACAATAAGATCTTTTTGTGTGTATTTCGACTAGGCGCTTCAGGAAAACTATATAGAAATCGTATCGCGAAGTTGATTTGTATTAAGAAGCCATACCCGACTCGAGATATCGAATCTGGTCATATCGACTAACAGCAAAAATAGAGGATGCTTTTCGTGTGTATTTCGACTAGGCGCTTCAGGAAAACTATTATTAACATCGTATAAGCGAAGTTGAATTTTTAGCTAAGTAGCCATACCCGACCCGAGATATCGAATCTGGTCATAATCGATCTACAGCAAAATAAGATGCTTTTGTGTCGTATTTTGGACTAGGCGCTTCAGGAAAAACTATATGAGACATCGTATCAGCGAAGTTGAATTTTAGTAAGAAGCCATACCCGACCGAGATATCGATCTGGTCATAATCGATTCTACAGCAAAATAAGATGCTTTTTGTGTGTATTTTGACTAGGCGCTTCAGGAAAACTATATGAGACATCGTATCAGCGAAGTTAATTTTTAGTAAGAAGCCATAGCCGACCCGAGATATCGAATCTGGTCATAATCGATCTACAGCAAAATAAGATGCTTTTTGTGTGTATTTCGACTAGGCGCTTCAGGAAAACTATATGAGACATCGTATCTGCGAAGTTAAATTTCAGATAGAAGCCATACCCGACCCGAGATATCGAATCTGGTCATAATCGATCTACAGCAAAATAAGATGCTTTTTCGTGTGTATTTTGACTAGGCGCTTCAGGAAAACTATATGAGACATCGTATCAGCGAAGTTGAATTTTTAGTAAGAAGCCATACCCGACTCGAGATATCGAATCTGGTCATAATCGATCTACAGCAAAATAAGATGCTTTTTCGTGTGTATTTTGACTAAGGCGCTTCAGGAAAACTATATAAGACATCGTATCATGCGAAGTTGAATTTTTAGTAGAAGCCATAGCCGACCCGAGATATCGAATCTGGTCATAATCGATCTACAGCAAAATAAGATGCTTTTCGTGTGTATTTTGACTAGGCGCTTCAGGAAAACTATATGAGAACATCGTATCAGCGAAGTTAAATTTTAGTAAGAAGCCATACCCGACCCGAGATATCGAATCTGGTCATAATCGATCTACAGCAAAATAAGATGCTTTTTGTGTGTATTTTCGACTAGGCGCTTCAGGAAAACTATATGAGACATCGTATCAGCGAAGTTGAATTTTTAGATAAGAAGCCATAGCCGACCCGAGATATCGAATCTGGTCATAATCGATCTACAGCAAAATAAGATGCTTTTTGTGTGTATTTCGACTAGGCGCTTCAGGAAAAACTATATGAGACATCGTATCAGCGAAGTTGAATTTTAGTAAGAAGCCATACCCGACCTCGAGATATCGAATCTGGTCATAATCGATCTACAGCAAAATAAGATGCTTTTCGTGTGTATTTCGACTAGGCGCTTCAGGAAAACTATATGAGACATCGTATCATGCGAAGTTAAATTTTTAGTAAGAAGCCATAGCCGACCCGAGATATCGAATCTGGTCATAATCGATCTACAGCAAAATAAGATGCTTTTCGTGTGTATTTTGACTAGGCGCTTCAGGAAAACTATATGAGACATCGTATCAGCGAAGTTGAATTTTTAGTAAGAAGCCATAGCCCGACCGAGATATCGAATCTGGTCATAATCGATCTACAGCAAAATAAGATGCTTTTGTGTGTATTTTGACTAAGGCGCTTCAGGAAAACTATATAAGACATCGTATAAGCGAAGTTGAATTTTTCAGTAAGAAGCCATACCCGACCCGAGATATCGAATCTGGTCATAATCGATCTACAGCAAAATAAGATGCTTTTTGTGTGTATTTTGACTAGGCGCTTCAGGAAAACTATATGAGACATCGTATCAGCGAAGTTAATTTTTAGTAAGAAGCCATACCCGACCCGAGATATCGAATCTGGTCATAATCGATCTACAGCAAAATAAGATGCTTTTTGTGTGTATTTTGACTAGGCGCTTCAGAAAACTATATGAGACATCGTATCAGCGAAGTTGAATTTTAGTAAGTACCATACCCGACCCGAGATATCGAATCTGGTCATAATCGATCTACAGCAAAATAAGATGCTTTTGTGTGTATTTTGACTAGGCGCTTCAGGAAAAACTATATGAGACATCGTATAAGCGAAGTTGAATTTTCAGATAGAAGCCATACCCGACCCGAGATATCGAATCTGGTCATAATCGATCTACAGCAAAATAAGATGCTTTTTGTGTGTATTTCGACTAGGCGCTTCAGGAAAACTATATGAGACATCGTATCAGCGAAGTTGAATTTTTAGTAAGAAGCCATAGCCCGACTCGAGATATCGAATCTGGTCATAATCGATCTACAGAAAAATAAGATGCTTTTTGTGTGTATTTCGACTAGGCGCTTCAGGAAAACTATATGAGACATCGTATCAGCGAAGTTAAATTTT
Source organism: Marasmia exigua (assembly GCA_019059595.1). NCBI lineage: Eukaryota > Metazoa > Arthropoda > Insecta > Lepidoptera > Crambidae > Marasmia > Marasmia exigua. The sequence continues at coordinate 9,820,285 of CM032463.1, forward strand.
TAGTAAGAAGCCATAGCCGACCCGAGATATCGAATCTGGTCATAATCGATCTACAGCAAAATAAGATGCTTTTCGTGTGTATTTTGACTAGGCGCTTCAGGAAAACTATATGAGACATCGTATCAGCGAAGTTGAATTTTAGTAAGAAGCCATAGCCGACCCGAGATATCGAATCTGGTCATAATCGATCTACAGCAAAATAAGATGCTTTTTGTAGGTGTATTTTGACTAGGCGCTTCAGGAAAACTATATGAGACATCGTATCAGCGAAAGTTAAATTTTCAGATAAGAAGCCATACCCGACCCGAGATATCGAATCTGGTCATAATCGATCTACAGCAAAATAAGATGCTTTTTGTGTGTATTTTCGACTAGGCGCTTCAGGAAAACTATATGAGAAATCGTATCAGCGAAGTTGAATTTTTAGTAAGAAGCCATACCCGACTCGAGATATCGAATCTGGTCATAATCGATCTACAGCAAAATAAGATGCTTTTCGTGTGTATTTCGACTAGGCGCTTCAGGAAAACTATATGAGACATCGTATCTGCGAAGTTAAATTTTTAGTAAGAAGCCATAGCCGACCCGAGATATCGAATCTGGTCATAATCGATCTACAGAAAAATAAGATGCTTTTTGTGTGTATTTTGACTAGGCGCTTCAGGAAAACTATATGAGACATCGTATCAGCGAAGTTTAATTTTTAGTAAGTAGCCATAGCCGACCCGAGATATCGAATCTGGTCATAATCGATCTACAGAAAAATAAGATGCTTTTTGTAAGTATTTTGACTAGGCGCTTCAGGAAAACTATATGAGACATCGTATCAGCAAAGTAAATTTTCAGTAAGAAGCCATACCCGACCCGAGATATCGAATCTGGTCATAATCGATCTACAGCAAAATAAGATGCTTTTGTGTGTATTTTCGACTAGGCGCTTCAGGAAAACTATATGAGACATCGTATCAGCGAAGTTGAATTTTCAGTAAGAAGCCATACCCGACCGAGATATCGATCTGGTCATAATCGATCTACAGCAAAATAAGATGCTTTTTGTGTGTATTTCGACTAAGGCGCTTCAGGAAAACTATATGAGAAATCGTATCAGCGAAGTTGAATTTTTAGTAAGAAGCCATACCCGACTCGAGATATCGAATCTGGTCATAATCGATCTACAGCAAAATAAGATGCTTTTTGTGTGTATTTCGACTAGGCGCTTCAGGAAAACTATATGAGACATCGTATCAGCGAAGTTGAATTTTTAGTAAGAAGCCATAGCCGACCCGAGATATCGAATCTGGTCATAATCGATCTACAGCAAAATAAGATGCTTTTGTGTGTATTTCGACTAGGCGCTTCAGGAAAACTATATGAGACATCGTATCAGCGAAGTTGAATTTTAGTAAGAAGCCATACCGACCCGAGATATCGAATCTGGTCATAATCGATCTACAGCAAAAATAAGATGCTTTTTGTGTGTATTTTGACTAGGCGCTTCAGGAAACTATATGAGACATCGTATCTAGCGAAGTTGAATTTTAGTAAGAAGCCATACCCGACCCGAGATATCGAATCTGGTCATAATCGATCTACAGCAAAATAAGATGCTTTTCGTGTGTATTTCGACTAGGCGCTTCAGGAAAACTATATGAGAAATCGTATCAGCGAAGTTGAATTTTAGTAAGAAGCCATACCCGACTCGAGATATCGAATCTGGTCATAATCGATCTACAGCAAAATAAGATGCTTTTTCGTGTGTATTTTGACTAGGCGCTTCAGGAAAAACTATATGAGACATCGTATCAGCGAAGTTGAATTTTTCAGTAAGTAAGCCATACCGACCCGAGGATATCGATTCTTGGTCATAATCGATCTACAGCAAAATAAGATGCTTTTGTTGTGTGTATTTGACTAAGGCGCTTCAGGAAAACCTATATGAAGACATCGTATCAGCGAAGTTGAATTTTTATTATAGAAGCCATACCCGACTCGAGATATCGAATCTGGTCATAATCGATCTACAGCAAAATAAGATGCTTTTTCGTGTGTATTTCGACTAGGCGCTTCAGGAAAACTATATGAGACATCGTATCAGCGAAGTTGAATTTTTAGTAAGTAGCCATACCGACCCGAGATATCGAATCTGGTCATAATCGATCTACAGCAAAATAAGATGCTTTTTGTGTGTATTTTCGACTAGGCGCTTCAGGAAAACTATATGAGACATCGTATACGCGAAGTTAATTTTCAGTAAGAAGCCATACCCGACCCGAGATATCGAATCTGGTCATAATCGATGTACAGCAAAATAAGATGCTTTTTGTGTGTATTTCGACTAGGCGCTTCAGGAAAACCTATATGAGACATCGTATCAGCGAAGTTGAATTTTTAGTAAGAAGCCATACCCGACTCGAGATATCGAATCTGGTCATAATCGATCTACAGCAAAATAAGATGCTTTTTCGTGTGTATTTGACTAGGCGCTTCAGGAAAACTATATGAGACATCGTATCAGCGAAGTTGAATTTTTCAGATAGAAGCCATACCCGACCCGAGATATCGAATCTGGTCATAATCGATGTACAGCAAAATAAGATGCTTTTTGTGTGTATTTCGACTAGGCGCTTCAGGAAAAACTATATGAGACATCGTATCATGCGAAGTTAAATTTTTAGTAAGAAGCCATACCCGACCCGAGATATCGAATCTGGTCATAATCGATCTACAGCAAAAATAAGATGCTTTTAGTGTGTATTTTGACTAGGCGCTTCAGGAAAACTATATGAGACATCGTATCAGCGAAGTTGAATTTTTAGTAAGAAGCCATACCCGACTCGAGATATCGAATCTGGTCATAATCGATGTACAGCAAAATAAGATGCTTTTTGTGTGTATTTTCGACTAGGCGCTTCAGGAAAACTATATGAGACATCGTATCATGCGAAGTTAAATTTTTAGTAAGAAGCCATAGCCGACCCGAGATATCGAATCTGGTCATAATCGATCTACAGCAAAATAAGATGCTTTTTGTGTGTATTTTGACTAGGCGCTTCAGGAAAACTATATGAGACATCGTATCAGCGAAGTTGAAATTTTTAGTAAGAAGCCATACCCGACCCGAGATATCGAATCTGGTCATAATCGATCTACAGCAAAATAAGATGCTTTTTGTGTGTATTTTGACTAAGGCGCTTCAGGAAAACTATATAAGACATCGTATAAGCGAAGTTGAATTTTCAGTAAGAAGCCCATACCCGACCCGAGATATCGAATCTGGTCATAATCGATCTACAGCAAAATAAGATGCTTTTTCGTGTGTATTTTGACTAGGCGCTTCAGGAAAACTATATGAGACATCGTATCAGCGAAGTTGAATTTTTAGTAAGAAGCCATAGCCCGACCGAGATATCGAATCTGGTCATAATCGATCTACAGCAAAATAAGATGCTTTTCGTGTGTATTTTGACTAGGCGCTTCAGGAAAACTATATGAGACATCGTATCTGCGAAGTTAAATTTTAGTAAGAAGCCATACCCGACCCGAGATATCGAATCTGGTCATAATCGATCTACAGCAAAAATAAGATGCTTTTTGTGTGTATTTGACTAGGCGCTTCAGGAAAACTATATGAGACATCGTATAAGCGAAGTTGAATTTTCAGATAGAAGCCATACCCGACCGAGATATCGAATCTGGTCATAATCGATCTACAGCAAAATAAGATGCTTTTTCGTGTGTATTTGACTAGGCGCTTCAGGAAAACTATATGAGACATCGTATCAGCGAAGTTGAATTTTTAGTAAGAAGCCATACCCGACTCCGAGATATCGAATCTGTCATAATCGATCTACAGCAAAATAAGATGCTTTTCGTGTGTATTTTGACTAGGCGCTTCAGGAAAACTATATGAGACATCGTATCAGCGAAGTTGAATTTTTAGTAAGAAGCCATACCCGACCCGAGATATCGAATCTGGTCATAATCGATCTACAGCAAAATAAGATGCTTTTTGTGTGTATTTCGACTAGGCGCTTCAGGAAAACTATATGAGACATCGTATCAGCGAAGTTGAATTTTAGTAAGAAGCCATACCCGACCCGAGATATCGAATCTGGTCATAATCGATCTACAGCAAAATAAGATGCTTTTTGTGTGTATTTTGACTAGGCGCTTCAGGAAAACTATATGAGACATCGTATCAGCGAAGTTGAATTTTTAGTAAGAAGCCATAGCCCGACCCGAGATATCGAATCTAGGTCATAATCGATCTACAGAAAAAATAAGATGCTTTTTGTGTGTATTTTGACTAGGCGCTTCAGGAAAACTATATGAGACATCGTATCATGCGAAGTTAAATTTTCAGATAAGAAGCCATACCCGACCCGAGATATCGAATCTGGTCATAATCGATGTACAGCAAAATAAGATGCTTTTTGTGTGTATTTTCGACTAGGCGCTTCAGGAAAACTATATGAGACATCGTATCATGCGAAGTTAATTTTAGTAAGAAGCCATAGCCGACCCGAGATATCGAATCTGGTCATAATCGATCTACAGCAAAATAAGATGCTTTTTGTAGTGTATTTTCGACTAGGCGCTTCAGGAAAACTATATGAGACATCGTATCAGCGAAGTTAATTTTTAGTAAGAAGCCATACCCGACCCGAGATATCGAATCTGGTCATAATCGATCTACAGCAAAATAAGATGCTTTCGTGTGTATTTTCGACTAGGCGCTTCAGGGAAAACTATATGAGACATCGTATCAGCGAAGTTGAATTTTTAGTAAGAAGCCATAGCCCGACCCGAGATATCGAATCTGGTCATAATCGATCTACAGCAAAATAAGATGCTTTTTGTGTGTATTTTCGACTAGGCGCTACAGGAAAACTATATAGACATTCGTATAAGCGAAGTTAAATTTTTCAGTAAGAAGCCATAGCCGACCTCGAGATATCGAATCTGGTCATAATCGATCTACAGCAAAATAAGATGCTTTTTGTGTGTATTTTGACTAGGCGCTTCAGGAAAACTATATAAGACATCGTATCAGCGAAGTTTAAATTTTCTAGTAAGAAGCCATACCGACCGAGATATCGAATCTGGTCATAATCGATCTACAGAAAATAAGATGCTTTTTGTGTGTATTTTGACTAGGCGCTTCAGGAAAACTATATGAGACATCGTATCTGCGAAGTTAAATTTTTCAGATAGAAGCCATACCCGACCCGAGATATCGAATCTGGTCATAATCGATCTACAGCAAAATAAGATGCTTTTCGTGTGTATTTTGACTAGGCGCTTCAGGAAAAACTATATGAGACATCGTATCAGCGAAGTTGAATTTTTAGTAAGAAGCCATACCCGACTCGAGATATCGAATCTGGTCATAATCGATCTACAGCAAAATAAGATGCTTTTCGTGTGTATTTTGACAAGGCGCTTCAGGAAAACTATATGAAGACATCGTATCAGCGAAGTTGAATTTTCAGTAAGAAGCCATACCCGACCCGAGATATCGAATCTGGTCATAATCGATCTACAGCAAAATAAGATGCTTTTCGTGTGTATTTTGACTAGGCGCTTCAGGAAAACTATATGAGACATCGTATCAGCGAAGTTGAATTTTTAGTAAGAAGCCATACCCGACCTCGAGATATCGAATCTGGTCATAATCGATCTACAGCAAAATAAGATGCTTTTCGTGTGTATTTTGACTAGGCGCTTCAGGAAAACTATATGAGACATCGTATCAGCGAAGTTGAATTTTTAGTAAGAAGCCATACCCGACCTCGAGATATCGAATCTGGTCATAATCGATCTACAGCAAAATAAGATGCTTTTCGTGTGTATTTTGACAAGGCGCTTCAGGAAAACTATATAAGACATCGTATAAGCGAAGTTGAATTTTCAGCTAAGAAGCCATACCGACCCGAGATATCGAATCTGGTCATAATCGATCTACAGCAAAATAAGATGCTTTTGTGTGTATTTCGACTAGGCGCTTCAGGAAAACTATATGAGACATCGTATCAGCGAAGTTGAAATTTTTAGTAAGAAGCCATACCCGACTCGAGATATCGAATCTGGTCATAATCGATCTACAGCAAAATAAGATGCTTTTCGTGTGTATTTTGACTAAGGCGCTTCAGGAAAACTATATAAGACATCGTATAAGCGAAGTTGAATTTTCAGATAAGAAGCCATACCCAGCCCGAGATATCGAATCTGGTCATAATCGATCTACAGCAAAATAAGATGCTTTTCGTGTGTATTTTGACTAGGCGCTTCAGGAAAACTATATGAGACATCGTATCTAGCGAAGTTGAATTTTTAGTAAGAAGCCATACCCGACCTCGAGATATCGAATCTGGTCATAATCGATCTACAGCAAAATAAGATGCTTTTTCGTGTGTATTTGACTAGGCGCTTCAGGAAAACTATATAAGACATCGTATAAGCGAAGTTGAATTTTTCAGCTAAGTAAGCCATACCCGACCCGAGATATCGAATCTGGTCATAATCGATCTACAGCAAAATAAGATGCTTTTCGTGTGTATTTTGACTAGGCGCTTCAGGAAAACTATATGAGACATCGTATCAGCGAAGTTGAATTTTTAGTAAGAAGCCATACCCGACTCGAGATATCGAATCTGGTCATAATCGATCTACAGCAAATAAGATGCTTTTCGTGTGTATTTTGACTAGGCGCTTCAGGAAAACTATATGAGACATCGTATCAGCGAAGTTGAATTTTTAGTAAGAAGCCATACCCGACCCGAGATATCGAATCTGGTCATAATCGATCTACAGCAAAATAAGATGCTTTTTGTGTGTATTTCGACTAGGCGCTTCAGGAAAACTATATGAGACATCGTATCAGCGAAGTTGAATTTTTAGTAAGAAGCCATACCCGACCCGAGATATCGAATCTGGTCATAATCGATCTACAGCAAAATAAGATGCTTTTTGTGTGTATTTCGACTAGGCGCTTCAGGAAAACTATATGAGACATCGTATCTGCGAAGTTAAATTTTTAGTAAGAAGCCATACCGACCCGAGATATCGAATCTGGTCATAATCGATCTACAGCAAAATAAGATGCTTTTGTGTGTTGTATTTTCGACTAAGGCGCTTCAGGAAAACTATATGAGACATCGTATCTGCGAAGTTAAATTTTCAGTAAGAAGCCATACCCGACCCGAGATATCGAATCTGGTCATAATCGATCTACAGCAAAATAAGATGCTTTTTGTGTGTATTTCGACTAGGCGCTTCAGGAAAACTATATGAGACATCGTATCAGCGAAGTTGAATTTTTAGTAAGAAGCCATAGCCGACCGAGATATCGAATCTGGTCATAATCGATCTACAGCAAAAATAAGATGCTTTTTGTGTGTATTTTGACTAGGCGCTTCAGGAAAACTATATGAGACATCGTATCAGCGAAGTTGAATTTTCAGTAAGAAGCCATACCCGACCCGAGATATCGAATCTGGTCATAATCGATCTACAGCAAAATAAGATGCTTTTCGTGTGTATTTTCGACTAAGGCGCTTCAGGAAAAACTATATAAGACATCGTATAGCGAAGTTGAATTTTCAGATAGAAGCCATACCCGACCGAGATATCGAATCTGGTCATAATCGATCTACAGCAAAATAGATGCTTTTCGTGTGTTATTTTGACTAGGCGCTTCAGGAAAACTATATGAGAAATCGTATCAGCGAAAAAGGTTCATTTTTAGTAAGAATTCATTCATAGCGACCCGAGGAGATAGCGACTTGGTCATAATCGATGCTACAGCCAAATAAGATGCTTTTTCGGGTGTATTTTCATAAGGCGCTACAGGAAAACTATATAAGAAATTGTATAAGCGAAGTTTAATTTTCACAGTAAGAAGCCATAACCGACCCGAGATATCGAATCTGGTCATAATCGATGTACAGCATAAATCAAGATGCTTTTTGTGTTGTTATTTCGACTAGGCGCTTCAGGGAAAACTACAATGAGAATCGTATCAGGCCAAGTAAAAGTTTAGTAAGTAGACATTACCCGACCCGAGATATCGATTCTGGTCATAATCGATCTACAGCAAAATAAGATGCCTTTTTGTGTGTATTTTGATAAAGGCGCTTCAGGAAAAAACTCTATAAAGACATTCGTATAGCGAAAGTTGAATTTTCAGATAAGAAGCCAATACCCGACCCCGATGATATCGAATCTGGTCATAATCGATCTACAGCACAATAAGATGCTTTTTTGTGTGTATTTTCGACTAGGCGCTTCAGGAAAACTATATGAGAATCGTATCAGCGAAGTCGAATTTTTAGTAAGAAGCCATACCCCGACTCGAGATATCGAATCTGGTCATAATCGATCTACAGCAAAATAAGATGCTTTTTGTGTGTATTTTGACTAGGCGATTCAGGGAAACTATATGAGACAATTCGTATCAGCAAGTTGAATTTTTAGTAAGTAGCCATAAGCCGACCTGAGATATCGAATCTGGTCATAATCGATCTACAGCAAAATAAGATGCTTTTCTTGTGTATTTTGCACTAGGCGCCTTCAGGAAAACTATATAAGACATCGTATCAGTCAAGTTGAATTTTTTAGTAAGTAACTCATACCCGACCCGAGATATCGAATCTGGTCATAATCGATCTACAGCAAAATAAGATGCTTTTTGTGTGTATTTTGACTAGGCGATTCAGGAAAACTATATGAGACATCGTATAGCGAAGTTGAATTTTCAGTAAGTAGCCAATACCCGACCCGAGATATCGAATCTGGTCATAATCGATCTACAGCAAAATAAGATGCTTTTGTGTGTATTTTGACTAGGCGCTTCAGGAAAACTATATGAGACATCGTATCAGCGAAGTTGAATTTTAGCTAAGAAGCCATAGCCCGACCGAGATATCGAATCTGGTCATAATCGATCTACAGCAAAATAAGATGCTTTTTGTGTGTATTTCGACTAGGCGCTTCAGGAAAACTATATGAGAAATCGTATCAGCGAAGTTGAATTTTTAGTAAGAAGCCATACCCGACTCGAGATATCGAATCTGGTCATAATCGATCTACAGCAAAATAAGATGCTTTTCGTGTGTATTTTGACTAGGCGCTTCAGAAAAACTATATGAGACATCGTATCAGCGAAATTGAATTTTTAGTAAGTACCCATACCCGACCCGAGATATCGAATTCTGGTCATAATCGATCTACAGCAAAATAAGATGCTTTTCTGTGTGTATTTTGACTAAGGCGCTTCAGAAAACTATATAAGAATTCGTATAGCGAAGTTGAATTTTTCAGTAAGAAGCCAATACCCGACTCGAGATATCGAATCGGTCATAATCGATCTACAGCAAAATAAGATGCTTTTCGTGTGTATTTTGACTAGGCGCTTCAGGAAAACTATATGAGACATCGTATCAGCGAAGTTGAAATTTTTAGTAAGTAAGCCATACCCGACCTCGAGATATCGAATCTGGTCATAATCGATCTACATGCAAAATAAGATGCTTTTCGTGTGTATTTTGACTAGGCGCTTCAGGAAAACATATATGAGACATCGTATCAGCGAAGTTGAATTTTTAGTAAGTAGCCATACCCGACCGAGATATCGAATCTGGTCATAATCGATCTACAGCAAAAATAAGATGCTTTTTGTGTGTATTTTGCATAAGGCGCTACAGGAAAACTATATAAGACATTCGTATAAGCGAAGTTGAATTTTCAGTAAGAACCATAGCCCGGACCGAGATATCGAATCTAGGTCATAATCGATCTACAGCAAAATAAGATGCTTTTTGTGTGTATTTTGACTAGGCGCTTCAGGAAAACTATAGTGAGACATCGTATACTGCGAAGTTAAATTTTAGTAAGAGCCATACCGACTCGAGGTATCGAATCTGGTCATAATCGATCTACAGCAAAATAAGATGCTTTTCGTGTGTATTTTAACTAGGCGCTTCAGGAAAACTATATGAGACATCGTTTCTGCGAAGTTAAATTTTCAGATAGAAGCCATACCCGACCCGAGATATCGAATCTGGTCATAATCGATCTACAGCAAAATAAGATGCTTTTCGTGTGTATTTTGACTAGTCGCTTCAGGAAAACTATATGAGACATCGTATCAGCGAAGTTGAATTTTTAGTAAGAAGCCATACCCGACTCGAGATATCGAATCTGGTCATAATCGATCTACAGCAAAATAAGATGCTTTTCGTGTGTATTTTGACAAGGCGCTTCAGGAAAACTATATAAGACATCGTATAAGCGAAGTTGAATTTTCAGCTAAGAAGCCATACCGACCCGAGATATCGAATCTGGTCATAATCGATCTACAGCAAAATAAGATGCTTTTTCGTGTGTATTTCGACTAGGCGCTTCAGGAAAACTATATGAGACATCGTATCAGCGAAGTTGAATTTTTAGTAAGAAGCCATAGCCGACTCGAGATATCGAATCTGGTCATAATCGATCTACAGCAAAATAAGATGCTTTTCGTGTGTATTTTGACTAGGCGCTTCAGGAAAACTATATAGAACATCGTATCAGCGAAGTTGAATTTTTAGTAAGAAGCCATACCCGACCCGAGATAATCGAATCTGGTCATAATCGATCTACAGCAAAATAAGATGCTTTCTCGTGTGTATTTTGACTAAGGCGCTTCAGGAAAACTATATAAGACCATCGTATAAGCGAAGTTTGAATTTTCAGCTAGAAGCCATACCCGACCCTGAGATATCGAACTCTGGTCATAATCGATCTACAGCAAAATAAGAATGCTTTTTCGTGTGTATTTTGACTAGGCGCTTCAGGAAACTATATGAGACATCGTATCAGCGAAGTTGAATTTTTAGTAGAAGCCATACCCGACTCGAGATATCGAATCTGGTCATAATCGATCTACAGCAAAATAAGATGCTTTTCGTGTGTTATTTTGACAAGGCGCTTCAGGAAAACTATATAAGACATCGTATAAGCGAAGTTGAATTTTCAGCTAAGAAGCCATACCCGACCCGAGATATCGAATTCTGGTCATAATCGATCTACAGCAAAATAAGATGCTTTTTAGTGTGTATTTCGGACTAGGCGCTTCATGAAAACTAAATGAGACAAATCGTATCAGCCAAGTTAAAGTTTTAGTAAGTAGCCTACCCGACCCGAGATATCGATTCTGGTCATAATCGATCTACAGCAAAATAAGATGCTTTTTTGTGTATTTTCGACTAGGCGCTTCAGAAAAACTATATAAGACATCGTATAAGCGAAGTTGAATTTTTCAGATAAAGCCATACCCGGCCCGAGATATCGAATCTGGTCATAATCGATCTACAGCAAAATAAGATGCTTTTTGTGTGTATTTCGACTAGGCGCTTCAGGAAAACTATATGAGAAATCGTATCAGCGAAGTTGAATTTTTTAGTAAGAAGCCATACCCGACTCGGATATCGAATCTGGTCATTAATCGATCTACTGCAAAATAAGATGCTTTTCGTGTGTATTTTGACTAGGCGCTTACAGGAAAAATTATATAAGACACAGTAATAGTAATAGCGAAGTTGAATTTTTAGTAAGTAGCCATACCCGACCCGAGATATCGAATCTGGTCATAATCGATCTACAGCAAAATAAGATGCTTTTTGTGTGTATTTTGACTAGGCGCTTCAGGAAAAACTATATGAGACAATCGTATAGCGAAGTTGAATTTTTAGTAAGAAGCCATACCCGACCCGAGATATCGAATCTGGTCATAATCGATCTACAGCAAAATAAGATGCTTTTCGTGTGTATTTTCGACTAGGCGCTTCAGGAAAACTATATGAGACATCGTATCAGCGAAGTAGAATTTTTAGTAGAAGCCATACCCGACTCGAGATATCGAATCTGGTCATAATCGATCTACAGCAAAATAAGATCTTTTTGTGTGTATTTTGACTAGTCGCTTCAGGAAAAACTATATGAGACAATCGTATCAGCGAAGTTGAATTTTAGTAAGAGCCATAGCCCGACCCGAGATATCGAATCTGGTTCATAATCGAACTACAGCAAAATAAGATGCTTTTTGTGTATTTTGCCTAGGGCACTTCAGAAAAATAAAACTATATGAGACATCGTATCAGCGAAGTTGAATTTTTTAGTACGTAGCCATACCGACTCGAGATATCGAATAGGTCATAATCGATTCTACAAGGGCAAATAAGATGCCTTTTCGTGTGTATGTTTAACTAGGAGCTTCAGGAAACAACAATATTGAGACATCGTATCAGCCAAGTTGAATTTTTAGTAAGTAGCCATAGCCGACCCGAGATATCGAATCTGGTCATTATCGATGTACAGCAAAATAAGATGCTTTTTAGTGTGTATTTCGACTAGGCGCTTCAGGAAAACTATATGAGACATCGTATCTGCGAAGTTAAATTTTTAGTATGAAGCCATAGCCGACCCGATATATTGAATCTGGTCATAATCGATCTACAGAAAAATAAAGATTGCTTTTCGGTGTGTTATTTGACTAGGGCTTCAGGCAAAACTATAATGTTTGTTTTGTGTTGTTCTTTTGTTGGGGGGGGGGTTTTTTTTGTGCTTTTTTTTTTTTTCGTTGTGTGGGGGGGGGGGTTTTTTTTCTTTGGGGGGGGGGAGAATCGTAATCAGCGAAGTTAAAAATTTTTTAGTAAGAAGTCATAGCCGACCCGAGATATCGAAATCCTGGTAAATATCGATTGCTACAGCAAAATAAGATGCTGTCTTGTTGTATTTTCGAACTAGGCGGCCTTCAGGGAAAATATATGAGAAATGTATCAGCGAAGGTGAATTTTAGTAAGAAGCCATACCGACTCGAGATATCGAAGTGGCCGTAAATCGATCTACTGCAAAATAAGATGCTTTTCGTGTGTATTTTGACTAGGCGCTTCAGGAAAATATATAAGACACAGTATTATTGAAGTTGATTCTTTAGTAAGTAGCCATAGCCGACCTGAGATATCGAATCTAGTATAATCGATCTACAGCCACAATAAGATGCTTTCGTGTGTATTTTGACTAGGCGCTTAGGAAACACTATTATGAGACATCGTATCAGAGCAAGTTGAATTTTTAGTAAGTAGCCATAGCCGACCCGAGGGATATCGAATCTCGGTCATAATCGATGTACAGCAAAATAAGCTGCTTTTTCGTGTGGTGATTTTGACTAGGCGCTTCAGGAAAAACTATATGAGGACATCGTATCAGACGAAAAAGATAGAATTTTTAGTAAGATAGCATACCCGATCGTGATATCGAATCTGGTCATAATCGATCTACAGCAAAAATAATGATACTTTTTTGTGTGTATTTGATTAAGGATGCTTCACAAAAAACTATATAAGACATTCGTAACAGTGAAGTTAAATTTTAGTAAGAAGCCATAGCCGACCAGAGATATCGAATCTGGTCATAATCGATTCTACAGCAAAATAAGATGCTTTTTGTGTGTATTTTGCTAGGCCCCACTTCAGAAAAAAACATATGAGACATATGTCCGTATAGGAAGTTGAATTTTTCGTACGTAGCCTATACCCGACTCGAGATATCGAATCTGGTATCAATCGATCTACAGCAAAATAAGATGCTTTTCGTGTGTATTTTTAACTAGGGCTTCAGGAAAAACAATAGCGAGACATCGTATCAGCCAAGTTTGAATTTTTGTAAGTAGCATACCCGACCCGAGATATCAGGAATCTGGTCAATTATGATGTAAGCAAAATAAGATGCTTTGGGTGTTTATTTCATAAGGAGCCACAGGGAAAACTATTTAAGACATTGTATAAGCGAAGTTTATTTTCAGTAAGAAGCCATACCCGACCGAGATATCGAATCTGGTCATAATCGACTCTACAGCCAAATAAGATGCTTTTTGTGTGTATTTGACTAGGCGCTTCAGGGGAAAACGATATGAGGAACATGTATCAAGCCAAGTTGAATTTTTAGTAAGTAGCCATAGCCGAACCGAGATATCGAATTCTGGTCATATCGATGTACAGCAAAATAAGATGCTTTTTATGTGTATTTCGACTAGGCGCTTCAGGAAAACTAATATGAGACATAGTATTATGCGAAGTTTAAATTTTTAGTATTAAGCCATAGCCGACCCGATATATTTGAATCATGGTCATAATCGATCTCACAGAAAAATAAGATGCTTTTGGTCGTGTATTGCCTAGGCCGCTTCAGGAAAAATTTTGTTATGAGACATCGTATCAGCGAAGTTAAAATTGTTTTAGTAAGAATCATAGCCGACCCGAGATATCGAATTGGTCCTAATCGATGTACAGCAAAATAAGAGTTTTGTGTGTATTTTTCCTAAGGCGGCTACAGGAAAAACTATATGCGGACCATCGTTTTCTGCGAAGTTTACAAATTTTCTAGATAGAAGCCATAACCGACCCGAGATATCGAATCTGGTCATAATCGATGTACAGCAAAATAAGATGCTTTTTGTGTGTATTTCGACTAGGCGCTTCAGGAAAAATATATGAGACATCGTATCTGCAAAGTTGAATTTTTAGTAAGAAGCCATACCCGACTCGAGATATCGAATCTGGTCATAATCGATCTACAGCAAAATAAAATGCTTTTCGTGTGTATTTTGACTAGGCGCTTCAGGAAAACTATATGAGACATCGTATCAGCGAAGTTGAAATTTGTAGTAAGTAGCCATAGCCGACCGGAGATATCGAATTATGGTCATATCGAATCTACAGCATAATAAGATGCTTTGTGTGTATTTTGACTAGGCGCCTTCAGGGGAAAACACATATGGACATCGTATAGCCAAGTTGAATTTTTAAGTAAGTCAGCCATACCCGGACCCGAGATATCGATTGTGGTAATAATCGATCTACAGCAAAAATAAGATGCTTTTTGTGTGTATTTCGGACTAGGCGCTTCAGGAGAAAACTATCAAAGACATCGTATAAGGCTGAAGTTGAATTTTCAGATAGAAGCCATACCGACCCGAGATATGAATCTGGGTCCATAATCGATTACAGCAAAATAAGAGGCTCTTTTGTGTGTGATTTTCGACTAGGCGCTTCAGGAAAACTATATGAGAAATCGTATCAGCGGAGTTGAATTTTTCAGTAAGGAAGCCCATACCCGACTCGAGATTATCGAATCTGGTCATAATCAATCTACAGCAAAATAAGATGCTTTTTCGGCGTGTATTTGACTAGGCGCTTCAGGAAAAAACTAAGATGAGAAATCGTATCAGCCAAGTTGAATTTTTAGTAAAGTAGCCATAGCCTGACCCGAGATATCGAATCTGGTCATTATCGATGTACAGCAAAAAAATAAGTTATGCTTTTTGTGGGTATTTTCGACTAGGCGCTTCAGGAAAAAAGATAATGAGACATAGTATCAGCCAAGTTGAATTTTCAGTAAGTAGCCCATACCGACCCGAGATATGATTGTGGTCATAATCGATCTACAGCAAATAAGTTGCCCTTGTTGTGTGTATTTCGACTAGGCGCTTCAGGAAAACTATATAAGACATCGTATAAGCGACGTTGAATTTCAGATAGAAGCCATACCCGACCCGAGATATCGAACTGGTCATAATCGATCTACAGCAAAATAAGATTGCTTTTTGTGTGTATTTCGACTAGGCGCTTCAGGAAAAAACTATATGAGAAATCGTATCAGCGAAGTTGAATTTTTAGTAAGAAGCCATACCCGATCGAGATATCGCATCTGGATCATAATCGATTACAGCAAAATAAGATGCTTTTCGTGTGTATTTTGACTAGGCGCTCAGGAAAACCTATATGAGACATAGTATCAGCCAAGTTGAATTTTTAGTAAGTAGCCATAGCCGACCCGCGATATCGATTCTGGTCATAATCAATTTCTACAGCAAAATAAGAGCTTTTTTGTGTGCATTTTGATAAGGCGATTCAGAAAAACTATATAAGACATCGTAATTGCGGAAGTTGATATTTTTTAGTAAGAAGCCATACCCCGAATCGCGATATCTTTCACTCTCGAATTTCTGGTCATAATTCGATTCTACAACAAAATAAAATGCTTTTCGTGTGTATTTTGAATAGGGCTTTCACGAAAAATTATATGAGACATCGTTTCAGCGAAGTTGAATTTTCGTAAGTAGCCATAGCCGAACCGAGATAATCGAATTGGTCATAATCGATTCTACAGCAAAATAAGATGCTTTTAGTGTGTTTATTGTGACTAGGCGCTTCAGGAAAACAATATGAGACATCGAATCAGCCAAGTTGAATTTTTAGAAGTAGCCATACACTACCGAGATACGATTGTGGTCATAATCGATCTACAGCAAAAAAGATGCTTTTTGTGTGTATTTCGACTAGGACGCTTCAGGAAAACTATATAAGACATCGTATAAGCGAAGTGAATTTTCAGAATAGAAGCCATACCCGACCCGAGATATCGATCTGGTCATAATCGATTACAAGCAAAATAAGATGCTGTTTGTGTGTATTTAGACTGGCGCTTCAGGGAAAAACTGATATGAGAAAATTCGTATCAGCGAAGTTGAATTTTTAGTAAGAAGCCATACCCGACTCGAGATATCGAATCTGGTCAATATGCTTACAGCAAACATAAGATGTTTTCGTGGGTATTTTGACTAGGCGCTTCTAAGGAAAACATATGAGACATCGATCAGCCAAGTTGAATTTTTAGTAAGTAGCCATAGCCGACCCGAGATATCGAATCTGGTCATTATCGATGTACAGCAAAATAAGATGCTTTTTGTGTGTATTTCGACTAGGCGCTTCAGGAAAACTATATGAGACATCGTATCTGCGAAGTTAAATTTTTAGTAAGAAGCCATAGCCGACCCGATATATTGAATCTGGTCATAATCGATCTACAGAAAAATAAGATGCTTTTTGTGTGTATTTTGACTAGGCGCTTCAGGAAAACTATATGAGACATCGTATCAGCGAAGTTAAATTTTTTGTAAGAGAGTCATAGCCGACCCGAGATATCGAATCTGGTCATAATCGATGTACAGCAAAATAAGATGCTTTTTGTGTGTATTTTCATAAGGCGCTACAGGAAAACATATAAGAAAATTGTATAAGCGAAGTTTAATTTTCAGTAAGAAAGCCCATTCCCTGACCGAGATATCGAATCTGTAATAACGATGCATACAGCCAAAATAAGATGCTTTTGTGTGTGTATTTTGATAGGCGGCTTCAGGAAAACTATGTGAGACATCGGATCTGCGAAGTAAATATTTTAGTCAAGAAGCCATACCGACTCGAGGTATCGAATCTGGTTATAATCGATCTATAGCAAAATAAGAGCTTTTGGTGATTTTAACTAGGCGCTTCAGGAAAACTATATGAGAACATCGTTTCTGCGAAAGTTAAATTTCATATGAAGACCATACCCGACCCGAGATATCGAATCTGGTCATAAATCGATGTACAGAAAATAAGATGATTTTTGTGTGTCTTTCGACTAGGCGCTCAGGAAAAATATATGAGACATGTATCTGCCGAATTAAATTTTTAGTAAGAAGCCATAGCCGACCCGAGATATGAATCCGGTCATAACGATCTACAGAAAAATAAGATGCTTTCTTGTGTGTATTCGACTATGCGCTTCGGAAAACTATATTAGAAATCGTAGAAGCGAAGTTGAATTTTTAGTAAGAAGCCATACCGACTCGAGATATCGACTCTGGTCATAATCGATCTAAGCAAAATAAGATGCTTTTCGTGTGTATTTTGACTAGTCGCTTCAGACAACTATATGAGACATCGTATCAGCGAGTTGACTTTGTAGTAAGAAGCCATACCCGACTCGAGATATCGAAAATCTTGTCATAATCGATCTACAGCAAAATAGATGCTTTTCGTGTGTATTTTGACTAGGCGCTTCAGGAAAAATATATGAGACACGTATCAGCGAAGTTGACATTTTTATAAGAGCCATACCCGACCGAGATATCGGCATCTGGTCATAATCGATATACAGCAAAATAAGATGCTTTTCGTGTGTATTTTGACTAGTGCGCTGCAGGAAAAAATATATGAGACATAGTATCAGCGAAGTTGAATTTTTAGTAAGAAGCCATACCGACTCGAGATACGAATCTGGTCATAATCGATCTACAGCAAAATAAGATGCTTTTCGTGTGTATTTTGACAGGCGCTCAGGAAAAACTATATAAGACATCGTATAAGCGAAGTTGAATTTCAGCTAGAAGCCATACCCGAACCAAGATATGATTCTGGTTCATAATCGATCTACAGCAAAATAAGATGCTTTTTGTGTGTCATTTCGACTAGGCGCTTCAGGAAAAACTAAATGAGACATCGTATCAGCAAGTTAAATTTTTAGTAAGGACCATACCCGACCCGAGGATATCGATTCTGGTCATAATCGAATCTACGCAAAATAAGATGCTTTTTGTGTGTATTGATAAGGCGCTTCGGAAAAAACTATATAAGCCTCGGATAAGCGACAAGTTTGAATTTTCAGATAAAAAGCCATACCGGCCCGAGATATCGAATCTGTTCATAATCGATCTTACAGCAAAATAAGATGCTTTTGTGTGTATTTCGATAGGCGCTTCAGGAAAACATCTGAGAAATCGTATCAGCGAAGTTGAATTTTTAGTAAGAAGCCCATAACTTATCGAGATAGCGAATGCTGGTCGTAATCGATCTTACTGCAAAAATAAGATGCTTTTCGTGGTATTTCGACTAGGCGCTTCAGGAAAAAAAACTATATTAGAAATCGTATAAGCGAAGTTGAATTGTTAGTAAGAAGCCATACCCGACTCGAGATATCGAATCTGGTCATAACGATCTACAGCAAAATAAGATGACTTTTCGTGTGTATTTTGGACTAGTCGCTTCAGGAAAACTATATGAGACATCGTATCAGCGTAAGTTGAATGTTATAGTAAGGAAGCCATACCCGACCCGAGATATCGATCTGGTCATTAATCGATCTAATGCAACCAATAA
>CM032463.1:9839403-9897863 GCA_019059595.1 Marasmia exigua
GCGCCTAGTCAAATACACACGAAAAGCATCTTATTTTGCCTGATCGTTACGACCCTAGATTCGATATCTCGGTCGGGTATGGTTACTTACGAAAAATTCAATTTTCGCTATACGATGTCTCATTGTTTTTTCTGAGCGCCTAGTAAATCCACCGAAAAGCATCTTATTTTGCTGTAATCGATTATGACCCCATTCGATATCTCGGAGTCGGGTAGGGCTTCTTACTAAAAATACAACTTCGCAGATACGATCTCATATAGTTTTTCCTGAAGCGCCTATCAAAATACACACGAAAGCTCTTAGTTTGCTGTCAGATCGATTATGAACCAGATTCGATATCTCGAGTCGGGTATGGCTTCTTACTAAAAATTCAACTTCGGCTGCTACGATGTCTCATATAGTTTTTTTTTTTCCTGAATGCGCCAGTCGAAATAACCACAAAAAGCTCTTATTTTTGCTGTAGATCTATTATGACCAGCTTCGATACTCGGGTCGGTATGGCTTCTTACTAAAAATTCAACTTCGCTGATACGATCTCTATAGTTTTTCCTGAAGCGCCTAGTCAAAATACACACAAAAAGCATCTTATTTTGCTGTAGATCGATTATGACCAGATTCGATATCTCCTCGGGTCGGGTATGGCTTCTACTAAAAATTCAACTTCGCTGTATCGATTTCTCATATGTTTTCCTGAAGCGCCTAGTCGAATACACACGTAAAAGCATCTATTTGGCTATATATCGCTTATGACCAGATTCGTATCTCCGGGTCCGGTATGGCTACTTACTTAAAGTCAACTTCGCTGATACGATTCTCATATAGTTTTTCCTGAACGCCTAGTCGAATACACACGTAAAAGCAATCTTATTTTGCTGTAGATCGATTATGCCAGATTCGATATCTCGGTCGGGGTAGGGCGTCCTAGCTAAAAATTCACTACGGCTTATCGATGTCCTTATACTAGTTTTCCTGAAGCGCCTATCAAAATACACACGATAAGCAATCTTATTTTGCTATAGCATCGATTTTTGTCAGATTCGGATATCTCGGGTCTGGTATGGCTTCTAGCTAAAATTCAACTACGCTTATAGTTACGATGTCTTATATAGTTTTCCTGAGCGCTTTATCAAAATACACTGCAAAAAGCATCTTATTTGCTGTAGATCGATTATGACCAGATTCGATATCTCGAGTCGGGTATGGCTTCTTACTAAAAATTCACTTGGCTGATACGATGTCTCATAATAGTTGTCCTGAGCGCCTAGTCGGAATACACACAAAAAGCATCTTATTTTGCTGTAGATCTGATTATGACCAGATTCGATATCTCGTTCGGGTATGGCTACTTACTTAAAATTCACTTGGCTGATACGATTCTCTATCGTTTCCTAAGCGCTTTATAAAATACACACAAAAGCATCTTATTCTGCTGTAGATCGATTATGACCAGATTCGATATCTCGGGGTCAGTAAGGCTACTACTTAAAATTCAACCTTGCTGATACATGTCTCATTATAGTTTTTCCTGAAGCGCCTAGTCAATCACACAAATAGCATCTTATTTTGCTGTAGATCGATTATGACCAGATTCGATATCACGAGTCGTTATGTCTACTCCTAAAAATCAACTTCGCGATTACATGTCTCATATAGTTTTCTGAACGCCTAGTAAAATACACACGAAAAGCTCTTATTTGGGGGGGGGGGGCGGGGAGATCGATTATGAACCAGATTCGATATCTCGAGTCGGTATGGCTTCTTACTAAATTCAACTTCGCTGATACGATTTCTCATATAGTTTTCCTGAAGCGCCTAGTCGAAGAGACACACAAAAAGCAATCTTAATTTTGCTGTAGATCGATTATGACAAGATTCGATATCTCGGTCGGGGTAGGCATTCTAGTCTAAAAATTCAACTACGCTTATACGATGTCTTATTAGTTTTCTGAAGCGCCTAGTCAAAATACACACGAAAAGCATCTTATATTACTGTCGATCGATTATGACCAGATTCGATATCTCGGGTCGGGTAGTGCTTCTAGCCTAAAATTCAAGTGGACATACGCTTTACAAGATGTTTTATATATTTTTCCTGAAGCGCCTAGTCAAAATAACACCCGTGACATCCTCTAACTGCATCGTATTTTGCGTAGTCGATTATGACCAGATTCTGATATCTCGGGTCGGGTATGGCTCTTACTTAAAATTCAACTTGGCTGATACCGATGTCTCATATCGTTTTCTCCTGAAGCGCCTAGTCAAATACACACAAATAGCATCTTATGTTTGCTGTAGATTCGAAATTATGACCAGATTCGATATCTCGAGTCGGGTATGGCTTCTTACTAAAAATTCAACTTCGCTGATACGATTTCTCATATCGTTGTCCTGAACGCCTAGTCGAAATACACACAAAAAGCTCTTATTTTGTCTGTAGTATCGATTATGACCATATTCGATATCTCGGGTCCGGGTAATGGCTTCTAGCTAAAATTCAACTACGCTTTATACGTGTCTTATATAGTTTTCCTGAAGCGCCTAGTCAAAATAACACACGAAAAGCATCTTATTTACTGTCGATCGGATTTGACCAGGATTCGATATCTCGCGTCGGTATGGCTTCTTACTAAAAAAAATTCAACTGGCTGATCGAGGTCCATATAGTTTTCCTGAAGCGCCTAGTCGAAATACACACAAAAGCATCTATTTTGCTGTAGGAATCGGATTATGAACAGATTCGTTCGATATCTCGTTCGGGTATGGCTATTACTTAAAATTCACCTGTGGCTGATACGATGTCTCATATAGTTTTCCTGAAGCTCTCTAGTCAAAATACACACAAATAGCATCTTATTTTGCTGGATCGATTATTGACCAGATTCGATATCACGAATTTGGGTATGGCTACTTACTTAAAATTCAACTTAGCTAATACGATGTCTCTATAGTTTTTCCTGAAGCGCCTAGTCAAAATACACACCACAAAAAGCATCTTATTTTGCTGTAGATCGATTATGACCAGAATCGATATCTCGGGTCGGGTATGGCTACTTACTAAAAAATCAACTTGACTGATATGGCGATGTCTCTTATAGTTTTTCCTGAAGCGCCGAGTCGAAATCAACACAAAAAGCATCTTATTTTGCTGTAGAATCGATTTTTGACCAGAATCGATATCTCGGTTCGGGTATGGCTACTAACATAATTCAACTTGGCTGATACGATTTCTCATATAGATTTTCCTGAAGCGCCAGTAAATATCACACAAAAACCTCTTAATTTTGCTTTAGAATCGATTTATGACCAGAATCGATATCTCGGGTCGGGTTGGCTAACTTACTTAAAATTCAACTTGACTGATACGATGTCTCTAATTTTCCTGAAGCTCCTAGTCGAATACACACAAAAAGCTCTATTTTGCTGTAATCGATTTTGCCAGAATCGATATCCTGGGTTCGGTATTGCTACTTACTAAAAATTCAACTGGGCTGATACGATGTCTCATATAGTTTTCCTGAAGCGTGCCAGTCAAAATACACACAACAAAGCCATCTTATTTTTGCTGTAGATCGATTATGACCAAATTCGATCCGGTCGGTATTGGCTTCTAGCTGAAAATTCAACTTCGCTTATACGATGTCTATATAGTTTTTCCATGAAGCGCTTATCAAAAATACACACAAAAAAGTGCAACTTATTTGTGCTGTAGATCGGATGATAACCATATCGATATCTCTGGTCGGGTATGGCTTCTAGCTAAAATCAACTACGCTTATACGATGTCTATATAGTTTTCCTGAAGCGGCCTAGTCAAAATACACACGCAAAGCATCTTATTTTGCGTAGATCGATATGACCAGATTCGATATCTCGTCTGGTATGGCTTCTAGTCTACAAATTCACTACGCTTATACGATGTCTTATTAGTTTTCCTGAAGGTCGCCTAGTCAAAATACACAAACACGAAAAGCATCGTATTTGCTGTTGATCGATTATGACCAGATTCGATATCTCGAGTCGGGTATGGCTTTCTTACTAAAAAACTCAACTTGCTGATATCGATGTCTCATATAGTTTTCCTGAAGCGCCTAGTCGATACACACCATAGCTCCTATTTTGTGCTGTAGATCGATTAATTGACGCATTTCGATATCTCGGTCCGGGTTTGGCTACTTACTTAAAATTCAACTTGGCTGATACGATGTCTCATATAGTTTTCCCTGAGGCGCCTAGTCAAAATACATCACAAATAGCATCTTATTTTGCTGTAGAGCGATTATGACCGATATTTCGATATCACGAGTCGGGTATGGCTACTCACTGAAAATCCCTTCGCTGATACTATTTCTCATATATTTTCCTGAGCGCCTAGTCGAAATCACACAAAAAGCATCTTATTTTGCTGTAGACGATTATGACCAAATCGATATCTTCGTGTCGGGTATGGCTTCTAGCTGACAATTCAACTTCGCTATAACGATTCTTATATAGTTTTTTCCTGAATCGCTTTATCAAATCCACAAAAAGCATCTTATTTGGCTGTAGATCGATTATGACCAGAATCGATATCTCGGTCGGTTGGCTCTTACTAAAAAATTTCAACTGCTGAATAAGATGTCTCATTAGTTTTTCCTTAAGCGCCTAGTCAAAATGCACACAAAAAACATCTTATTTTGCTGTGTTAGATCGATTACGACCAGATTCGTTTCTCTGGGTCGGGTATGGTGTGTAATACTGTGGTCCCCGGCAGAGTATGCAAAGGCCACCCCTCACTCTCTTTACCGAGGTGGCTGTAAAGCGACTCTAAGGGTTAAGCTGCTATAGCATGAATCATCAGCACCCAGAGAAGTATGAAACTCTGCACTTATATCAAAACGCCTCGCCAACCCTCCTCCAAGCGTGTTGAGTATGGCAATTACCCCTCATGTATTGAGGAGGCCCGTGCCCCAGCATTTGGGAGACCTTAATTGCTTGATGATGATGATGATGATGTATGGGTAACTTACTAAAAACTTCAATTTCGCTGATATACAATGTCTTATATATTTTTTCTGAGCGCCTAAGTCCAAATACACACGAAAGGCATCTTATTTGTGCTGTAGAGCGATTATGACAGATTCGATATCTCGAGTCGGGTATGGCTTCTTACTAAAAATTCAACTTCGCTGATACGATTTCTCATATAGTTTTACCTGAAGCGCCTAGTCAAATACAACAACACAAAAAAGCATCTTATTTTGCTGTATATCGATTACTACCCAGATTCGATATCTCGGGTCGGTATGGCTTCTAGCTAAAACTTAACTAACGGTCTATACGATGTCTTATATAAAGTTTTCACTGAAGCGCCTAGTCCAAATACACACGAAAAGCAGCCTATTTGCTGTAGATTCGATTATGACCAGATTCGATATCTCCGAGTCGGGTATGCTTCTACTAAAAATACAACTATCTGCTGATACGACCATATAGTTTTCCTGAAGCGCCTATCCAAATACAAACGAAAAGCAGTGCTTATTTTGCTGTATATCGATTATGATCAGATTCGATATCTCGAGTCGTGTATGGCTTCTTACTAAAAATTCAACTTCGCTGATAACGATTTCTCATATAGTTTTCCTGAAGCGCCGAGTCGAAAATACACACAAAAAGCATCTTATTTTTGCGTTGATTCGAGTTATGACCAGATTCGATATTTCGGTCGGGTATGGCTTCTAGCTCAAAAAGTTCAACTACGCTTAACTGAATGTCTTATATAGTTTTCCTGAAGCGCTAGTCAAAATAACAACGAAAAGCATCTATATTTTGCTGTAGATCGATTTATGACAAAATTCGATATCTCGAGTCCGGGTATGGCTTCTACTAAAAATTCACTTCGCTGATACATTCTCATATAGTTTTTCCCTGAAGCGCCTATTCGAAATACACCTAAAAGCATCTTATTTTGCTGTAGATCGATTATGACCAGAATTCGATATCTCGGTTCGGGTATGGCTTCTACTAAAAATTCAACTTGGCTGATACATGTCTCATAATAGTTTTCCTGAAGCGCCCAGTCGAAATACCACAAAAAGCATCTTATTTTGCTGTAGATAGCATCGATTATGACCAGATTCGATATCTCGGTCGGGTATGGCTACTTACTAATAAATCAACTTGGCTGATACGATGTCTCATATAGTTTTTCCTGAAGCGCCTAGTCAATACACACAAATAGCATCTTTATTTTTGCTTGTATACGATTATGACCAGATTCGATATCACGAGTTCGGGTATGGCTCTCACTAAAAAATCAACTTCGCTGATACTATTTCTCATATAGTTTTCCTGAGAGCGCCTAGTCAAAATACACACGAAGCATTCTTATTTTTGCTGTACAGATGCGATTATGACCAATTCTCGTTATCTCGGGTCTGGTATGGCTTCTAGCTAAAAATTCAACTACGCTTATACGATTGTCTTATATAGTTTTCCTGAAGCGGCCTAGTCCAAATACACACCAAAAGCAGCTTATTTTGCTGTAATCGATTATGACCAGATTCGATATCTACGGAGTCGGGTATGGCTTCTTACTAAAAATTCAACTTGGGCGATACGATGTCTCCTATAGTTTTTCCATGAAGCGGCTAGTTCGAAATACACACAATCAATCATCTCATTTTCTGTAGATCGATTATGACCAGATTCGATATCTCGGGTCGGGTATGGCTAACTTACTTAAAATTCAAACTTGCTGTACGATGTTCTCATATAGTTTTCCTGAAGCGCCTAGTCAAAATACACACAGTAGCAAGTCTTATTTTGCTGTAGATCGATTATGACCAGATTCGATATCACGAGTCGAGCTATGGCTACTCACTAAAAAATCACTTCGCTGATACTAGTTCTCATATAGTTTTCTGAAGCGCCTAGTCCGAAACATACACACAAAAAGCATCTTATTTTGGTGTAGATCGATTATGACCAATTCGATATCTCGGGTCGGGTCTGGCTTCTAGCTGAAAATTCAACATGCGGCTTATACGAAATGTCTTATATAGTACTTCCTGAGCGCTTTATCAAATACACACAAAATCACTTATTTTGGGGGGGGACGGGGGAGATCATTATGACCAGAATCGATATCTCGGTCGGGTATTGCTACTTACTAAAAATTCAACTGGCTGATACATGTCTCATATAGTTTTTCCTGAAGCGCCTAGTCCAAATGCACACAAAAAACATCTTATTTTGCTGTAGATCGATTACGACAGATTTCGGATATCTCGGTCGGTATGGGTACTGTGGTCCCTGCGAGAGTTAATAGGCCACCCTCACTCTTCCGAGGTTGTCGTAAAAAGGCGGACTAAGGTAAAGCTGCTAGCTGGATCATCAGCACCCAGAGAAGGAAAACTCTGCACTTATATCAAAACCCTCGCCAACCCGTCTGCCAAGCGTGGTGAGTATGGCAATTACCCCTCATGTGATTGAGGGAGGCCCATGCCCAGCAGTGGGGGACTTAATGGGCTATGAATGATGATGATGGAATGTATGGGTACTTACTAAACTCTCAATTTCGCTGATACAATGTCTCAATAGTTTTTCTGAAGCGCCTAGTCAAAATACCACGAAAGCATCTTATTTTTGCTGTAGACGCTATGACCAGATTCGATATCTCGAGTCGGGTATGGCTTCTTACTAAAATTCAACTTCGCTGATACGATTTCTCATATGTTTCCTGAAGCGCCTAGTCGAAATACACACAAAAAGCATCTTATTTTGCTGTAGATCGATTATAACCAGATTCGATATCTCGTGTCGGGTAATGGCTTCTACTAAAAATTAAACTACGCTTATACGATGTCTTATATAGTTTTTCCTGAAGCGCCTAGTCAAAATACACACGAAAAGCATCCTATTTTGCTGTAGATCGATTATGACCAGATTCGATATCTCGAGTCGGGTATGGCTTCTTACTAAAATACAACTTTCGCTGATACGATTCTCATATAGGTTCCTGAAGCGCCTAGTCAAAATCACACTAAAAGCATCTTATTTTGCTGTAGATCGATTTGACCAGATTCGATATCTCGAGTCGGGTATGGCTTCTTACGAAAAATTCAACTTCGCTGATAACGATTTCTCATATAGTTTTTCCTGAGCGCCTTGTCGAAATACACACAAAAAGCATCTTAACTTTTGCGGTAGATCGCCAAATTATGACGCAGATTCGATATCGTCAGGGTCGGGGTATGGCTTCTAGCTAAAAATTCAACTCGCTGATTACGATGTCTCATATAGTTTTCCTGAAGCGCCTAGTCGAAATACACACTAAAAGCATCTTATTTTGCTGTAGATCGATTATGACCAGATTCGATATCTCGGTCGGGTAATGGCTTCTTACTAAAAATTCAACTTGGCTGATACGATGTCTCATAATAGTTTTCCTGAAGCGCCTATCGAATACACACAAAAAGCATGCTATTTTGCTGTAGATCGATTATTGACCAGATTCGATATCTCGGTCGGGTATGGTCTTACTTAAAATTCAACTTGGCTGATACGATGTCTCATTATAGTTTTTCCTGAAGGCGCCTAGTCAAATACACACGAAAAGCATCTTATTTTTGCTGTAGATCGAATTATGACGGCAGATTCCGATATCTCGCGTCGGGTATGGCTTCTTACTAAAAATTCAACTTCGCCTGATACGATGTCTCATATAGTTTTTTTTTTTTTCCCCTGAAGCGCCTAGTCAAATACACACGAAAAGCATCTTATTTTGCGGGAGATCGATTATGACCAGATCGCATATCTCGAGCGGGATGGCTTCCTTACTAAAAAATTCCTTCGCTGATAACGATTTCTCATATAGTTTTCCTGCAGCGCCTAGTAGTCGAAATACACACAAAAAGCATCTTATTTTGCTGTAGATCGATTATGACCAATTCCGATATCTCGGTGCGGGTATGGCTTCTTACAAAAATTCCACTTCGCTGATACGATTTCTTATATAGTTTTCCCTTAAGCGCCTAGTCAAAATACACCGACAAGCTCTATTTTGCTGTAGATCGATTATGACCAGATTCGATATCTCGGTTGTCTGTATGGCTTCTAGTCTAAAAATTCACTGACGCTATACGATGTCCCTTATATAGTTTTCCTGAAGCGCCTAGTCCAAATACACACGAAAAGCATCTTACTTTGCTGTAATCTTATGCCAGATTCGATATCTCGAGTCGGTGTATGGCTTCTTACTAAAAATTTAACTTCGCTCTATAGCGATGTCTCAATATAGTTTTCTGAAGCGCCTATCGAAATAACACCACAAAAAGCATCTTATTTTTGCTGTAGATCGTTATACCAGATTCGAATCGATATCTCCGGGTCCGGGTATGGATTCTAGCTAAACAATTCCAACTACGCTTATACGTTGTCCTTATAGCGTTTTCCTGAGCGCCTAGTCAAAATACGACGAAAAGCATCTTATTTTGCCTGTAGACGTTATGAACCAGATTCGTCTCTCGATCGGGTATGGCTCTTACTAAAAATTCAACTTCGCTGATACGATGTCTCATATAGTTTTCCTGAAGCGCCTAGTCTAAATATACACGAAAAGCATCTTATTTTGCTGGGTAATCGATTTTTACCAGATTCGTATCTCGAGTCGGGTGGCTTCTACTAACATTCAACTTCGCTGATACGATTTCTCAAAAGTTTTCCTGAAGCGCCTAGTCGAAATCAACAAAAAGCATATTTTTTTGCTGTAGATCGATTATGACCAGATTCGATATCTCGGTCGGGTATGGCCTTCTATCTGAAAATTCAACTTCGCTTATACGATGTCAATATAGTTTTTCCATGAAGCGCCTAGTGTCAAAATACACACAAAAAGCATCTATCCTTATTTTTTGCTGTAGATCGCTTATGAACCAGAATCGATATCCGGGTACGGGTATGGCTACTTACTAAAAATTCAAACTTGCTATACGATGTCTCTTATAGTTTTCCTGAAGCGCCTAGTTCAAAATACACCAAAAGCTCATCTTATTTTGCTGTAGATCGATTATGAACCAATTCGATATCTCGGTCCGGGTATGGTGCTTACTAAAAATTCAACTTCGCTTGATACGATTTCTCATATAGTTTTCCGGTGAAGCGCACTAGTCGAATACCACAAAACAGCATCTTATTTTGCTGTAGATCGATATGAACCAGATTCGATATCTCGTGTCGGGTATGGCTTTTAGCTAAAAACTTCCCCCCCCCCCCCCAAAAACTAAAAAAACGCTTACGATGTCTTATATAGTTTTTTTTCCCTGAAGCGCCTAGTCGAAATACACACCAAAAGCATCTTATTTTGCTGTAGATTCGATTATGACCAGATTCGATTATCACGCGTTGGTGTATTTGGCTATCTTACACGAAAAATTCAACTTACCTATACGATTGTCTCATATAGTTTGTCGCTGAGCGCCTAGTCAAAATAACACACAAAAGGCATCTTATTTTGCTGTAGATTACGATTATGACCAGCATCGATATCTCGGGTCGGGTATGTCTACCCTTACTAAAAATCATACTTGACTTATACGAGTGTCTTATATACTTTTTTGCTGGAGCTCCTATTCATATAAATACACACAAGAATCAGCATCTTGTTTCTTGCGTGCTGTGTAGATCGATTATGACCAGATTCGATAATCTCGAATCTGGGTATGGCTTCTTACTAAAAATTCAACTATCCTGATACGATGTCCTCATATAGTTTTCCTGAACGCGCCTATTCGCGCAATACACACAATAAGCGATCTTATTTTGTGGGGGGGGGGCGGCTGGAGATCGATTATGACCAGATCATATCTTCGAGTCGGGTATGGCTTCTCTACTAAAATTCAACTTCGCTGATTACGGATTTCTCTATATAGTTTTTTCGCTGAAGCGCGCCTAGTCGAAATACACCACAAAAAGCATCTCTATTTTTGCGTTTAGAATCATTAGTGACCAGATTCGATATTCTCGGTCGGGTATGGCTTCTACTAAAAAATCAACCTTCGCTGTGTCTGGATATACGATTTTTCATATGATTTTCGTCACTTGAAGCGCCTAGTCGAAATACACACAAAAACATCTTATTTTGTCTGTAGATCGGATTATGACCAGTAGTTTGCCGATATCTCGGGTCGGGTATTTGGCTTCTAGCTAAAATCTTCAACTACGCTTGTACGATGTCTTATATATGTTTTCCTGAAGCGCCTAGTCCAAACAATACACCTAACTGTGCGCCATAAACAGCTGCGTATTTTGCTGTAGATTCGACTTATGACCAGATCGATATCTCGGGTCGGTGATGGCTACTGTACTTAACATTCCAATCTTGCGTGATTACAGTGTGTCGATATAGTTTTCCTGAAGCGCCTATCAAAATACACACAAATAGCATCGTTTTATTTTGCGCTGTATCGATTATTGACACCAGATTCGATATCACGAGTCGGGTATGGCTACTCACTAAAAAATCAAACTCGCTGAACGATTTCTCATTATAGGTTTCCTGAAGCGCCTAGTCGAAATACCACACCAAAAAGCATCGTATTTGCTGTAGATCGATTATGACCAGATTCGATATACGAGTTGGGATGGATACTTACTAA
This sequence comes from Marasmia exigua, assembly GCA_019059595.1. NCBI lineage: Eukaryota > Metazoa > Arthropoda > Insecta > Lepidoptera > Crambidae > Marasmia > Marasmia exigua. Next base: position 9,851,037 of record CM032463.1, read on the forward strand.
AAATTCAACTTAGCTAATACGATGTCTCATATAGTGTTCCTGAAGCGCCTAGTCAAAATACACACAAAAAGCATCTTATTTTGCTGTCAGATCGATTATGACCAGAATCGATATTCGGGTCGGGTTATGGCTATTACAAAAAACAACTTGACTGATCCCTCGATGTCTTATATAGTTTTGCTGAAAAGCGCCTAGTCAAAATACACACAAAAAGCATCTTTTTTTCGGCTGAGATCGATTATGACCAGATCGATATCTTCGAGTCGGGTCACATTATGGCTTCTTACTAAAAATTCAACTTCGCTGATACGATGTCTCATATAGTTTTCCGGAAGGCCACTAGTCGAAATACACACTAATAAGCATCTTATTTGCTGTAGAATCGATTATGACCAGATTCGATATCTCGAGCGGTATGGGGGACTTCTTACTAAAAATTCAACTTGCTGATACGTATTTTCACATAGTTTTCCTGAAGCTCCTAGTCGAAATACACACAAAAAGCATCTATTTTGCCTGTAGATCGATTATGACCAGATTCGATATCCTCGGGTGGGTATGGCTTCTAATAAAAATTCAACTTGACATAAGACTGAATTTCTCTTATTAGTTTTCCCTTGAAGCGGCCTGTCAAAATACACACACAAAAAAGAAGCATCTTATTTTGCTGGAGATCGATTATGACCCGATTTCGAATATCTCGGGATCTGGATGGGGTGCTTACATAAAAATTCCAACTCTTCGATGATACGATTTTTTCTCATATAGTTTTCCCTGGCGCGGGCCTAGTCGAAATACACACAAAAATTCATCTTATTTTGCTGTGATCGATTATGACCAGATTCGTATCTCGGGTCGGGTATGGGCTTTTAGCTAAAAATTCAACTACGCTTATACGATGTCTTAAGAGTTTTCCTAAGCGCCTAGTCAAAATACACACGAACAAGCATCTTATTTTGCTGTCTGCATTCGATTATGCCAGATTCGATATCTCGGGTCGGGTATGGCTTTTGCTAAAAATTCACTACCTTAACGATGTCTTATATAGTTTTCCTGAAGCGCCTATCAAAATACACACGAAGGCATCTATTTTGCTGTAGATCGATATGACCAGAGTCGATATCTCGGTCGGGTTGGGCTTTCTAGCTGAAAATTCAACTTCGCTTATACGATGTCTTATAATAGTTTTTGTGCTGAAGCGCCTATCAAATACACATACAAAAAAGCTCTTTTTTTTGGCTGTATATCGATTTATGGCCCAGATTCGATATCTGCGGGTCGTGTATGTAGTGCTACTAAAAAATTCAACTTCGCTGATTACGATTTTCTCATATAGTTTTTCCTGAAGCGCCTAGTCCGAAATACACACAAAAAGCATCTTATTTTGCTGTATAAGGCGATTATGACCAGATTCGATATCTCGGGGTCGTGTGTATGGCTTTTAGCTAAAAATTCAACTACGCTTATAACGATGTCTTATATAGTTTTCCTGAAGCGCCTAGTCGCAATACACACGAAAAGCATCTTATTTTGCTGTAGATCGATTATGACCAGATTCGGATGATCTCGGGTCCGGGTATGGCTTCTAGCTAAAATTCACTACGCTTATACTATGTCTTATATAGTTTTCCTGAAGCGCTAGTCAAAATACACACGAAAAGCATCTTATTTTGCTGTCGATCGATTATGACCAGATTCGATATCTCTGGTCGGGTATGGCTTCTATCTGAAAATTCAACTTTTCGCTTATACGATGTCTTATATAGTTTTGCTGAAGCGCCTATCAAATACACACAAAAAGCAAAAGCACTTTTTTTTGCTGTAGATCGATTAATGACCAGATTCGATATCTCGAATTCGGTTATGAGCTTACTAGCTAAAAATTCAACTACGCTGATACGATGTCTTATATAGTTTTTCCTGAAGCGCCTATTCGAAATACACACAATAAGCATCTTATTTTGCTGTAGATTGATCGATTAATGACCAATTCCGCATAATCTCGGGTCCGGGTCATGGCTTCTAGCTAAAAATTCACTACGCTTAGTACATGTCCTTATATAGTTTCTGAAGCGCCTAGTCAAATACACCACGAAAGCATCTATTTTGCTGTAGATCGATTATGACCAGAATCGATATCTCGGGTCGGGTTATGGCTTACTTACTTAAAATTCACTTGGCTTGATACGATGTGTCATATAGTTTTTTACTGAAGCTCCTATTCACATACACAAATAGCATCTTTTTTTCGTAGATCGTTATGACCAGATTCGATATCACGATTCGGGTATGGCTACTCACTAAACATCAACTTCGCTGATAACGATTTCCTCATCTAGTTTTCCTGAAGGCGCCTAGTCGAATATCACACAAAAAGCATCTTATTTTGGCCTGTAAGATCGATTATGGACCAGATTCGCTATCACAGTTTGGTGTATGGCTACTTACTAAAAATTCAACTTATCTAATAATGTCTCCTATAGTTTTTTCCTGAAGCGCCTAGTCAAAATACACACAAAAAGCATCTTTTTTGCTGTAGATCGGATTATGACAGAGATCGATATCTCGGGTCGGGTATGCTACTTACTAAAAATCACTTGACTGATACGATTTCTTAATATAGTTTTGCTGAAGCGCCTAGTCAAAATACAGCCACAAAAAGCTCTTTTTTTGGCTGTAGATTCGATTATTGACCTATATTCGATATCTCGAGTCCTGGGTATGGCTTCTTACTAAAAATTCAACTTCGCTGATGACGATGTCTCATATATTTTTTTCCTGAGCGCCTATCGAATCACAAAATAACATCTATTTTGCTGTAATTCGATATAGGACCAGATTCGATATCTCGAGTCGGGTATTGCTTCTTACTAAAAATTCAACTTCGGGCTGATACGATTTCTCATATAGTTTTCCTGAAGCGCCTAGTCGAAATACACACCAAAATCTCTTTTTTTCGTAGATCCGATTATGGACCAGATCGATATCTCGGGTCGGTATGGCTTCTTCACTAAAAATTCCAACTTCGCTGATACCCGATTTCTCATATATGTTTTCCTGAAGCGCCTAGTTCGAATCACACAAAAAGCATCTTTTTTGGCTGTATGACTCGAATTATGACCAGATTCGATATCTCGGGTTCGGGGTTGGCTTCTACTAAAAATTCAACTACGCTTGTACGAATGTCTTATAGATAGTTTTTTCCTGAAGCGCCTAGTCAAAATACACACAAAAGCAATCTTATTTGGCTGTAGATCGATTAGTACCAGAATCGTATCTCGGTGTCGGGTATGGCTACTTACTTAAAATTCCAAACTTGCTGATACGATGTAGTCATAATAGTTTTTCCTGAACGCCTAGGCAATACATCCCAAATGTCATCTTATTTTTCTGTAGATCGATTTATGACAGATTCTTATCACTAGTCGGGTATGGCTTACTCTCTAAAAATCAACTTCGCTGATACGATTCTCATATAGTTTTCGCTGAAGCGCCTAGTCGAAATACACACAAAAAGCATCTTATTTTGCTGTAGATCGATTATGACCAGATTCGATATCACGAGTTGGGTATGGCTACTTACTAAAAATTCAACTTAGCTAATACGATGTCTCATATATAGTTTTTCCTGAAGGCGCCTAGTCAAAATACACACAAAAGCATCTTATTTTGCTGTAGATCGATTATGACCAGAATCGATATCTCGGGTCGGGTATGGCTACTTACTAAAAAATCAACTTGACTGATACGATGTCTCTTATAGTTTTCCTGAAGCGCCTAGTCGAAATACACACAAAAAGCATCTTATTTTGCTGTAGATCGATTATGACCAGATTCGATATCTCGAGTTGGGTATGGCTTCTTACTAAAAATTCAACTTCGCTGATACGATTTCTCATATAGTTTTCCTGAAGCGCCTAGTCGAAATACACACAAAAAGCATCTTATTTTGCTGTAGATCGATTATGACCAGATTCGATATCTCGGGTCGGGTATGGCTTCTTACTAAAAATTCAACTTCGCTGATACGATTTCTCATATAGTTTTCCTGAAGCGCCTAGTCGAAATACACACAAAAAGCATCTTATTTTGCTGTAGATCGATTATGACCAGATTCGATATCTCGGGTCGGGTATGGCTTCTAGCTAAAAATTCAACTACGCTTATACGATGTCTTATATAGTTTTCCTGAAGCGCCTAGTCAAAATACACACGAAAAGCATCTTATTTTGCTGTAGATCGATTATGACCAGATTCGATATCTCGGGTCTGGTATGGCTTCTAGCTAAAAATTCAACTACGCTTATACGATGTCTTATATAGTTTTCCTGAAGCGCCTAGTCAAAATACACACGAAAAGCATCTTATTTTGCTGTAGATCGATTATGACCAGATTCGATATCACGAGTCGGGTATGGCTACTCACTAAAAAATCAACTTCGCTGATACTATTTCTCATATAGTTTTCCTGAAGCGCCTAGTCGAAATACACACAAAAAGCATCTTATTTTGCTGTAGATCGATTATGACCAAATTCGATATCTCGGGTCGGGTATGGCTTCTAGCTGAAAATTCAACTTCGCTTATACGATGTTTTATATAGTTTTCCTGAAGCGCTTTATCAAAATACACACAAAAAGCATCTTATTTTGCTGTAGATCGATTATGACCAGATTCGATATCTCGGGTCGGGTATGGCTTCTAGCTAAAAATTCAACTACGCTTATACGATCGTCGATATGTCTTATATAGTTTTCCTGAAGCGCCTAGTCAAAATACACACGAAAAGCATCTTATTTTGCTGTAGATCGATTATGACCAGATTCGATATCTCGAGTCGGTATGGGTATGGCTTCTTACTAAAAATTCAACTTCGCTGATACCATGTCTCATACAGGGTGTTTGGTAATAGGTATAACATACCGAAAGGTGTGTGTACAGCCCGTGTATGTAAACGCTATGCCAGTGTCAAAAACTGGATTTTGTGAAATTTATAATTTCCGATTCTTCCATACAAAAGTGAAAATTATTTTTTCACAAAACAAAAATTGACAACTCTGATTATCAATGAAATGACTCCTCCCACTAAAATCCGTGGTACTTTTTTATGGGACAATCTGGCGCCGGACCGCGTAATGCGCAGTACGAACCTAAGCGATAAAAACTAACTCTGAACTTCCTCCTACCTTACAGTATTGATAATCCCAATCCGTAGTAGATATCCTTGTTGAATAAGATAATCACAAAAACGATCACTTTCAATGATGAAACACAATTCACTACACAGGCACACAGAACAGCTTTTTTTATTCACAATCTTTTTTTTGCCTGTATTAATGTAAACCACACCTACTTATTTCTAGCTAGTCTCGACTGTAAACCGATAAACTGAAACCTAGGCTAAAATAATTTCAATCACTTAACTCTAACCTATGATGCACTCTTCGGAACCACAAAAATGTTCTTTTGTTTAACCTATAAACAACAACGTTAAAGCCGACTTTTATGTAGCCAGCGTAACTTATTATGACGACAAAGGTTACAGAAATAGCAATCAGGCTCATTTTATCAACTTAAATCACGGAATTCACGTAAAACAACAATTTACATATCGTGGGCGGTCAACTGAAAAGAAACTGACCGAACCGAGAGGCGGGGGGGGGGGATTGCGTTTCATTCATCCCATGCCGATCCGTAAAATCGCAACCTGTCGGCAGGTGGCCCTACAACAAACTTAACGTTATGACCAAATCGGAGTTTCCCTCTCTTTCACACACCCTGTGTATCTCCTTTGTTTGGATACGACAGGTAAATTCCTCGTTCGTTACGTCAGGACGGGTTTATTTTAGGCCACGAAAACAAAAGACAAGAGGCGGATGTTATCCAAACATAAACATTTTTTCGATTTAAGGGATGTCACGTTGGCAGAAATTATCGACTAATCGATAATTATATCAATTGACAGCCCAAACCGAAGTCACGACGATACCGTTTTACTGTAACCGTTTGATACAATACTTTCTCGTAATAATAAAATAGTTTTTTCGATCATACCGGGCTCGTACAAATAATGGAACGGAAACCGATCGTCGTACTGTGAAATGCAAATAAAGTTATTGAGATTTTTTATGTGATAGATGGCAGACGAGCAGACAGATCACCTATGGTAAGATTACTGCCGCCGCCTATGTTACACTCGCACACAGTGAGTCACACAAGTGCGTGCTTCCACGCTTTACAACCCCCCGCTTTCCCCCGATTTGGCCACCGTACACCTTATCCGTCATGGCGAAACCGGGGGGGCGGCTCGGTTTATCTTGAGTGCCGATAGTAAAGTGTTTGTCTTTCGGTAACTGATGTTACGCCGTGTGTTCGCTATTAATAGTACAGCCTACAGCTTTAAGATTTTCCGCTTTTCATTTGATATTCCTGTGAATCGTAGTCAATGATTTGAAGACACTTCGCGGGCTGCCGAATCAATGTTTTTAGTTGACTGTGGTGAAATTATGAGGTGGCGTTAAAAACAAAGTACTATTGGACAGACACTCAATACTTTACGATAAATCACTGCTAACGCGTTCGTTTACGATAGGTACTTTTTACATACAACATAAATTTTTGTAACAGTAACCATAATTCTTCTTATTAGCCTAATTAGGTCGTAAGATTTGTATTTTTTACACAATTCGTGCAAATAAGAGGTCATCGTGCGTGTGTGTTCTGGTCAATGCGTGTGCTAACCCCGTCTTCGAAAATGCAGTCCGTTTGGGTGCAAAGGCGCCTCCATTCTCGCGAAAAATACGGTGGTTACATTTGTGGTGCCTTATAACCGATGTGGCTAGTCTGGTATTACTATCAAGCGACTGGCCGGACTGAACCTTCGCCAACCTTAGATAGCACTGTGTGCGTCAAGAAAGTCGTGGACTACGTGAGTTCCCATGTTGTTACAAGGTAACCAATGGGTTACCTTAACCTACGACTAAGCTGGATCGGCGCCATCAATTACTTACGTTAATTACGCTGTTTTTATCATGACACCAACCTAGTGTAGATACGCATTTTAGAAATATTACGATCCTGTTTAAGGACGGAGAGATTCGAACTGTGATCTCGTCATTAGAATCCGTTTAGGAATGTGTCACGTGATCATCCTTTTATGAGCCTACGCATCAGTCCCTACTGGTATTTATATTAAAATTACTTATTATATATTGAAATAGTAAAATGAGTTTATTTCGAATAGTTTGTGACGTAGTGTGCAATCACAAGAGCAAGTATTCATAATACTCTGACTAATTACACTCACACATTGCATTATAATTTTGAATGCAATCGGTTTCGTTACAAAATGTGGAACTAGAGTACTATGACAACATGACCTATATCGACAACTATCGATAACAAAAAAAAAAATATTTAGATTCTGTCCCTACTATCACTTGCACGAACGATTTAGTTCACCTTTCCCCCCGCTCGATCCATTGTAGTGTCTGGTCGCTTAGAAAGAGGAGAGGAGGGTGTGCGCGCTGCGTGTGCGAAATCGAGTAGTTGTACTACTACTGGCAACGCTCCACACTTTTGGTTTCCTCAATGAAAATAATAGAATTATACAAATCATAAACTTATCATGAAACAATTAATTAATTAAATGGAAGAACTTATTCGAATAGCGAAAAGTTCGAAAAGTAATACATTTCCTAAAAGAAGTTGGAGTAATTCAGCCAACTTTAGAGAGCCACGCTTCGCATGAAGATGACGGGATCGACCTTAGTGTTATCCCCACGGCTTCACAGTAAAACCGAAGTGAAGTCGCGTGTGTTTCTCTGCGTGAAGGAGGTGTGAAAGGTGGATTCCAAGGTTGCAGCACACTGCAACAACAGTTGTGGGTGTCCATGGGTAGAGCGGCAATCGCTTACCATCAGGGTGATCTGGTCGTTCTTCTAGTCTCCTATCACATAAAAATGTAAACAATCAAATAGCCTCAATCAAAATAAAATTCTAAGTAGTTTTCGTAACTTTTATCATAAAAACACTCAAATCATATTGCGGATATGTACTAATGTAATGTTAGTCAATAATTTCGATTATGATGCGGCTTAAATTCGTCTTGTACAAAATAATTGTTTTAAACAAAGTATGTACGGAACCCATTATTAATAATAAATTTGATTTGGATTGAGCCGACATCTGTTATGGGCAGCGAAACCGCGTCAGTTCACGCTACAAAGGCGGGACTTTTTCACGAACTGTTTCAACTGTTGCAAGAAATTCCCGCCTTTGCTGTGTGTGTAATGTGACGAGAAAATCTAAGTGATTAACAGACCGAGAAGGGTCATAAATTTCGCTTGTTTTATAAGAACTTACGTTGAGTCAAATGCAGCTTCTCTTACCACACACTTACTTTTGCGAGTGTTAAATGGCGGATTTTTTAATTTGTGTCTTTATTCGTGAATAGCCTAAGCTAACCTACGTAATAAAACAGTAGCATTTAAAGAAAAATCCCACCGCATTATTCTCAGAAAGTCCATTTTAATATTTTTTAGATCAATTTTTTGTAGGTAATGTTAGCTCTGCAACGTATAGCAATGTGACAGTAAGCCACTTTTTAACAAATACCTTACGAGTATGATGAATGTTTGACATGAAGTAAAATTTGTCGATACTGACACGCGTTCGTAATAATTTAACAGCACGTTTAATTTACTAAAACCTACGCATCTGTGTGTGTAAGCAACATATCCATGGGCGGGCGGTAATCACTACCATAGGTGAGCCATCATAATGTATAGAAACTTTACTAAAACCATTTTATCTGATGATGTAGTAATGTAATACTCGGTAACAAACTCAGCCCCATGAACTTTCCTTTACTTAACGTTTTCTTCATTAAACTCTCGTGTTGGTTGCATATCTCTCAGAATAATATTAGTGTTAGGCAGGAAATGCAATTATTGGCATTCCCTTCTGTCCCTACATAACGAGTGGTATGTGTTTCACTTGTCGATGAAGGTGAATGGCTTTCTAGTAAGTTTTATGGAATTAAAATCAGGTGTTTTGAGTGGTTGTGTACAAGCAATTTCACAAAAAAACTTTGCTTGGCTTATTTCTCGGAAACTATAACAGATTATTTTTTTTTTATCTATCTGTTCGCAAGTACTCTCAGTCAAGCCCTATTTACAGTTTTTCGTATGTTATAGCCCTTTTCCTTACACCTGTATAGTTTTCCTGACAGCGCCTAGGTCAAATACACACGAAAAGCATCTTGATTTGCTGTAGATCGATTATGACCAATTCGATATCTTCCGAGTCGTATGGCTTCTTACTAAAATTCAACTTCGCATGATACGATTTCTCATATAGTTTTCTGAAGCGCCTAGTCGAAATACACACAAAAAAAAGCATCTGATTTGTGGCTGTAGATCGATTATGAACAGATTTCGATATCTCGGGTCGTGTATGGCTTCTAGCTAAAAATTCAACCTAACGCTTATACGATGTCTTATATAGTTTTCCTGAAGCGCTTTATCAAATACACACAAAAAAGCATATTATTTTGCTGTTAGATCGATTATGACCGACATCTATATCTCGGGTCGGGTAATGGCACTACTAAAAATTCGACTTGGGTGATCCGATGTCTCATATAGTTTTCTCTGAAGCGCCCTAGTCAAAATGCACACAAAAAACATCTTATTTTGCTGTAGATCGATACGACCAGATTCGATATCACGGGTCGGGTATGGTCTTACTAAAAATTCAATTCGCTGATACGATGTCTCATACGTTTTTCTGAAGCGCCTAGTCAAAATACACAACGAACAGCATCTATTTTGCTGTAGATCGATTATGACCAGATTTCGGATATATCGAGTCGGGTATGGCTTCTTACTAAAATTCAACTTCCCGCTGATACGATTTCTCATATAGTTTTTCTGAAGTCGCCTTGTCAAAAATACACACGACAAAAGGCTCTTATTTTGCTGGCAGATCGATTATGAAACCAGATTCGATATTCTCGAGTCGGGTATGGCTTCTACTAAAAATTCCACCTTCGCTGTATTACGATTTCTCATATAGTTTTCCTGAGCGCCTAGTCGAAATACACACAAAAAGCATCTATTTTGCTGGTAGATCGATTATAACCAGATTCGATATCTCGGGTGTTCGGGTTATGGCAGTCTACTGCTAAAAATTAACTACGCTTATACGATTCTTATATTTGTTTTTCCTGAAGCGCTTTATCAAATTACACACAAAATGCATCTTATTTTGCGGTAATCGATTAGAACCATAAATCGATACGCGGGTCGGGTATTGCTACTAACTAAAAATCAACTTGGCTGATACGATCTCATATAGGTTTCCTGAAGCGCCTATTCACAATACACACGACAAATCATCTTATTTTGCTGTATATTCGATTACTACCATATTCTATTCTCACAGATCGGGTAATAGTGCTTCTTACTAAAATTCACTTCGCTGGATAAGAAACGATTTCTCCATAAGTTTTCCTGAAGCGCCTAGTCCGAAATACACACAAAAAAGCATCTTATTTTGCTGTGTAATTGATTATGACCAGATTCGATATATCGGGTCGGGTATGTCTTCTAGCTAAAAATGTCAACTGCGCTTCATACGATGTTCTTATATAGTGTTCCTGAAGCGCCTAGTCAAATACACACCCACCTCACTTATTTTGCGGTAGATCGATTATGACCAATTCGATATCTCGGGTCGGTATGTCTTCTAGCCTTAAAAATTCACTTCGCTATACGATGTTTTATATAGTTTTCCTGAAGTCGCGTTATCAATACACACTAAAAGCATCTTATTTGCTGTAGATCGATTTTATGCACCAATTCCGAGTATCTTCGGGTCCGGTTATGGCTTCTAGCTAAACTTCCACTAACGCTTATAGACGATCGTCGATATTCTGAATATATTTTTTCCTGAAGCGCCTGAGTCCCAATACACGACGAAAAGCAATCTTATTTTTGCTGTAGATCGATGATGACCAGTATTTCGATATCTCGGGTCGGTATGGCTTCTTATTACTAAAATTCAACTTTTCGCTGATCGATTTCCATATAGTTTCCTGAAGAGCCTAGTCGAAATACACACAAAAGCATCTTATTTTTGCTGTAATCGATTATGACCATGATTTCGATATCTCGGGTCGGGTATGGCTTTCTAGCTAAAAATCAACTACTCTTGTACGATTTCTTATATATGTTCCTGAAGCGCCTAGGTCAAAATTACACACGAAAAGCATCTTTATTTGTCTGTAGATCGATTTATGACCAGCTTCGATATCTCGCGTAGTCGGGTATGGCTTCTTACTTAAAATTCAACTTCGCTGATACATTCTCATATGTTTTTCCTGTAAGCGCCTAGTCCGAAATAGCACACAATACAGCATTATTTGCTGGAGTCGATTATGACGCAGGATTCGATATTCTCGGTCGGGCTATGCGCTTCTTACTCAAAAACATCCATCTTCGCTGATACGATTTCTCATATAGTTTTCCTGAGCGCCTAGTCGAAATACTACACAAAAAGCAATCTTATTTTTGCTGTATATTCGATTATGACCAGATTCGATATCCGGGTCGGGTTATGGCTTCTAGCTAAAAATTCAACTACGCTTGTTCGATGTCCCTTATATAGTTTTCCTGAAGCGCCTAGTCAAAATACACACCAAAGCATCTTTTTTGCTGTAGACGATTATGACCATATTCGATATCGCAGTCGGGTATGGCTTCTTACTAAAAATTCACTTCGCTGATACGATTTCTCATATAGTTTTCCTGAAGCGCTAGTCCGAATGACACACAAAAAGCATCTTTTTTGCTGTAATTGATTCTGACCAGATTCGATATCTCGGGTCGGGTATGGCTTCTAGCTAAAAATTCAACTACGCTTATAGATGTCTTATTAGTTTTCCTGAAGCGCCTAGTCAAAATCACACAAAAAGCATCTTATTTTGCTGTAAGATCGATTATGACCAAATTCGATATCTCGGTCTGGTATGCTTCTTTAGCTGAAAATTCAACTTCGCTTATACGAGTTTTATATAGTTTTTCCTGAAGCGCTTTATCAAAATACAACAACAAAAAGCATCTATTTGCTGTACGAGTCCGATTTATGACCAGATCGATTATTCCTCGGGTCGGGTAAGTGCTTCTAGCTAAAAACTTTCGACTACGCTTCCTACGATCGTCGCGATATGTCTTATATAATTTTCCTGAAGGCCTAGTCAAAATATACACGTATAAAGCATCTTATTTTGCGGTAATCGATTATGACCAGATTCGATATCTTCGGGTTCGGTATGGCTGCTTACTAAACATTCAACTTCGCTTTGATACGATTTCTCATATGATAGTTTATTTCCTGAGCGTGCCTGAGTCTGAAGACACCACTGTCAAAAAGGCATCTTATTTTGGGGGCTGGTAGATCGATTATGACCATATTCGATATCTCTCGGGTCGGGTATAGGCTTCTAGCTAATAATTCTAACGTACGCTTGTACGATGTCTTTATTATATGTTTTGTCCCTGAAGCTGCCTAGTCAAATACCACGTGCACAAATGCGATCTTAGTGTCTGTGCCTGTAGACTCGTATTATGACCAGATTCGATATCTCGAGTCGGGTCATTGGTCTTCTTTAGCTAAAAACATTCAACTTCGTGCTTGATACCGATTTTCTCCATATATTTTTCCTGAAGCGCCTAGTCGTACAATACACTACACAAAAGCATCTTATTTTTCGCTGCTAGATCGAATTATGACCAGATTCGTGATTATCTCGGTCGGGGGTATGGTCTTCTTACTACAAAATTTCAACTTCGCTGATATATACGATTTCTCATATAGTTTTCCTTGTAAGCGCACTAGTCGAAATACACACAAAAGCATCGTTATTTTTGTGTATTACTCTGATTATGACCAGATCGATATCTCGGGTCGGGTATGGCTTCTAGCTAAAATAATTCAACTACGCTCTTGTATCTGATGTCTTCATATAATGTTCTTCCTGTGAATGTCGTGAGTCGTTGGCAGCCTCAGTCAAAATATCACTACCTCATCACACGTGTGCCTCTTCATTTTTGCCTGTTCAGATAGTCGATAGACCAGAATCGATATCTCGGGTCGGGTATGGTGTGCTACTTACTGACAAGTCTCAACTTGTGTGCACTACATACTATTGTCTTCTTATAGTTTTCTTCCTGAAGTCGTCCTAGTCTTCGAATAATCACACAAAAGCTATCTTCCTTGTTTGCTGGTCAGGTGCCTTGATTATCTGGACCTATATTCGATACTCGTGTCGGGTAAATGCTTTCTAGCTAAATTCAACTATCGCTTGTAACGATATTGTCTTATATAGTTTTCCTGTAGCGCCTACAGTCCAACTAATACACTAACGAACAAGCATCTTATTCTCTTTGACTGTAGAGTCTGATTAATGACAGATTGCGGATATCATACGACAGTGCGGGTATTGCTACTGTGCACTAAAAATATTCAACTTCTGTCTTGAGTAGCGCCATGTACGTGTATGTCTCATATAAGTTTTCCGTGTAAGCGGCCTAGTCGTTACAATACTCATAAAAAAGCATGCTTATTTTTTGCTTGTATGATCTTCGCATTATGATACCTGATTCCGTATCTCGGGGTCGTGTATGGCTTCTTTACTAAGACATGTTCAACTTGATGATACAATTTCTCTATATATTTTTCCTGAAGCGCTTAGTGTCGAAATACACGGACCAATAAGCATTCTTATTTTGCTGTAGATCGATTATGACCAATTCGCTAGCTCGGGTCGGGTATGGCTTTTTAGCTAATACATTTCTCAAACTAGCTTATACGATGTCCTTACTAATCACTGTTTTCCTGAAGCGCGCTAGTCAAAATACACACAACAAAGCATCTTACTTTTTGCTGGTATCTTGATCAGCATTATGACCCAGGATTCGATATCATCAGGGTCGGGTATAGGCTTCTCAGCTAAAAATTCAACTACGCTTACGATGTCTTATATAGTTTTCCTGAAGTCTCGCCTAGTCAAAATACACAACGAAAAGCTCTATTTTGCTGTAGATCGTTATGACCAGATTCGTATAATCTCGGGTCTGTGGTATGGCTGTCTAGCTAAACAATGTCCAACACGCTTTATCCGATGTCTTATTATGTGTTTTCTTGAAGCGTCCTAGTCAAACATACACAGCTAACAAAGCATCTTATTTTGCTGAGATCGTATTATGACTCAGATCGATATCCACGAGTCGGGTATGGCTATAACGTCACTAAAAAAATCAATCTTCGCTGATACTATTTCTCATAGGTAGTTTTTCCCTGAAGCGCTATTCGAAAAATATCACACAAAAAGCATCTTACTTTTTGCTGGTAATTAGAGTTTATGAACCAAATTCGATATCTCGGGTGTCGTGGGTTATATGGCTTCTAGCTGTGAAAATTCCACCTTCGGCTTATACTTATGTTTTAAGTAGCTTTTCCTTAATAGTGGCGCTTTAGTCAAAATACACACGAAAAGCATCTTCATTTTGCTGTGCCGATCGATTATGACCAGACATTTCCGATATCTCGATAGTCGGTGTATGGCTTTCTTACTAAAATATTCAACTTCGCTGATACGAGTTCTCATATGTTTTCCTGACGCGCCTAGATTCGAATACACACAAAAAGTGCATCTTATTTTTGCTAGTAGCTCCGATTTATACACCACGATTCGATTATCTCGGTCGGTGTATGGCTTCTAGCTAAAAATTTAATACTACGCTATCCCGATGTCTTATCTTTATATTAGTCGTTGTTCTCCTGAAGCGCGCTAGTCCAAAATAATCTATCTGCTACGAAAAGGCATTATTTTTGCTGTAGATGCGGATGTATGACCAGATTCGATATCTCTGAGTCGTGTATGGCTTCTTACTAAAATCTCAACTCTGCTTATACGATATCTTAGATAGTTTTTTAGCTTAATCGGCCTAGTCAAAATTACTCACAAAAGCAATCTATTGTGGGGCAGGGGAGAATCGATTTATGGACCAATGCGATATCTCGTCCGGGTAGTTGGTACTGTTACTAAACCATTCAGATTTCTCGCTGATACGATGTCTCATATAGTTTTTCTAGGAAGCGCCTAGTCACAAAACTCACACGACTGACAAAGCAGCTTTATCTTTACTGCTGTAGATCGATTATGACCTTAGATTCGATATCTCGAGTGGTATGGCTTCTTACTACAAAACTTCAACTTCGCTGGATACGATTTCTCATATAGTCTGTCTTCTGACAAGCGCCTTGTCCAAATACACGACGGAAAAGCATTCCTTATTTTGCGGCAACGATCGCGAGTATCTGACCTTAGATCTGATATCTCGAGTCGGGTATTGGCTACCTAACTAAAATTCCAACTTGGCTATGATACGAGTCTCATCTAGTTTTCCTGAAGCGCCTAGTTCAATATATGCACACCCTGAAATCCAGACATATCTTATTTATGCAGTTTTTGGTAGATGCGCATTATGACCAGATCGATATCTCGAGTCTGGTATCTGGCTTCTTACTAAAAATTCAACTTCGGCTGTACGATTTCTCATATAGTTTTTCTGAGCGCCTTGTCAAAATACACACGAAAGCAGCTTATTTTGCTGCAGATCGAGTATGAACCAGATTCGATATCTCGAGTCGGTATGGCTTCTACTAAAAAAATTCAACTTCGCTGAATACGCTTTCTTCAATATAGTTTTACCTGAAGCGCCTATCGAAATAACACAAAAAGCATCTTATTTTGCTGAGATCTGATTATAACCATATTTTCTAATTATCTCGGTCGGGTTATGGCTTCTAGCTAAAAATTAAACTACGCTTATACGATTCCTTATATAGTTTTCCTGAGCGCCCTAGTCAAAATACACACGAAAAAGCATCTTATTTTTGCTGTAGGATCGATTATACCAGAGTCGATATCTACGGGTCGGTAATGGGTAACTACGTAAAGATTCACTTCGCTTATACGATTCTTATATAGTTTTTCCTGAGCGCTTATTCAAAATCACACAAAGCATCTTATTTTTGCTGTGTATCGATTATGACCAGAATCGATATCTCGGGTGGTTATGGCTTCTTACTAAAAATTCACTGGCTGATCGATGTCTCATATGTTTTTTCCTGAAGCGCTAGTCAAAATGCACTCCAAAAAACTCTATTTTGCTGTAGATCGATTACGACGCATATTCGATATCTCGGGTCGGGTATGGGTTTACTTACTAAAAAGTCAACTTGCGCTGATACGATGTCTCATATAGGTTTTCCTGAAGCGCCTAGTCGAAAATACACACACAAAAGCATCTTATTTTGCTGTAGATCGATTATGACCAGATTCGATATCTCGGGTCGGGTATGGCTTCTTACTAAAAATTCAACTTCGCTGATACGATGTCTCATATAGTTTTCCTGAAGCGCCTAGTCGAAATACACACAAAAGCATCTTATTTGCTGTAGATCGATTATGACCAGATTCGATATACTCGGGTCGGGTAATGGCTTACTTAGCTAAAAATTCAACTTACGCTGATACGATGTCTTATATAGTTTTCCTGAAGCGCCTAGTCAAAATACACAACGAAAAGCATCTTATTTTGCTGTAGATCGATTATGACCAGAATTCGATATCTCGGTCGGGTATGGCTATCTTACTAAAAATTCAACTTCGACTAATACGATGTCTCTATATAGTTTCCTGAAGCGCCTAGTCAAAATACACACAAAAAGCATCTTATTTTGCTGTAGATCGATTATGACCAGATTCGATATCTCGAGGTCGGGTATGGCTTCTTACTTAAAATTACAACTTCGCTGATACGAATTCTCATATAGTTTTCCTGAAGCGCCTAGTCAAAATACACACAAATAGCATCTTATTTTGCTGTAGATCGATTATGACCAGATTCGATATCACGAGTCGGGTATGGCTACTCACAAAAAAATCAACTTCGCTGATACGATTTCTCATATAGTTTTCCTGAAGCGCCTAGTCGAAATACACACAAAAAGCATCTTATTTTGCTGTAGATCGATTATGACCAGATTCGATATTTCGGGTCGGGTATGGCTTCTTACTAAAAATTCAACTTGACTGATACAATTTCTCATATAGTTTTCCTGAAGCGCTAGTCCGAAAATACACACAAAAAGCAATCTTATTTTGCTGTAGATCGATTATGACCAGATTCGATATCTCGGAGTCGGGTATGGCTTTAGCTAAAAATTCAACTACGGCTTATACGATGTCTTATATAGTTTTCCTGAAGCGCCTAGTCAAAATACACAACGAAAAGCATCTTATTTTGCTGTAGATCGATTATGACCAGATTCGATATCTCGGTCGGGTATGGCTTCTTAGCTAAAAATTCAACTTACGCTTATACGATGTCTTATATAGTTTTCCTGAAGCGCCTAGTCAAAATACACACGAAAAGCATCTTATTTTGCTGTAGATCGATTATGACCAGATTCGATATCTCGAGGTCGGGTATGGCTTCTTACTAAAAATTCAACTTCGCTGATACGATGTCTATATAGTTTTCCTGAAGCGCCTAGTCGAAATACACACAGAAAGCATCTTATTTTGCTGTAGATCGATTATGACCAGATTCGATATCTCGAGTCGGGTATGGCTTACTCACTAAAAAATTCAACTTCGCTGATACGATGTCTCATATAGTTTTCCTGAAGCGCCTAGTCAAAATACACACAAAAAGCATCTTATTTTGCTGTAGATCGATTATGACCAGAATCGATATCTCGGGTCGGTATGGCTTCTAGCTAAAAATTCAACTTCGCTGATACGATGTCTTATATAGTTTTCCTGAAGCGCCTATTCAAAATACACACAAAAAGCATCTTATTTTGCTGTAGATCGATTATGACCAGATTCGATATCTCGGGTCGGGTATGGCTACTACTAAAAATTCAACTTACGCTGATACGATGTCTCATATAGTTTTCCTGAAGCGCCTAGTCAAAATACACACGAAAAGCATCTTATTTTGCTGTAGATCGATTATGACCAGATTCGATATCTCGAGTCGGGTATGGCTTCTACTAAAAAATTCAACTTACGCTGATACGATTTCTATATAGTTTTCCTGAAGCGCCTAGTCGAAAATACACACAAAAGCATCTTATTTTGCTGTAGATCGATTATGACCAGATTCGATATCTCGGGTCGGGTATGGCTTCTAGCTAAAAATTCAACTTACGCTTATACGATGTCTTATATAGTTTTCCTGAAGCGCCTAGTCAAAATACACACGAAAAGCATCTTATTTGCTGTAGATCGATTATGACCAGATTCGATATCTCGGGTCGGGTATGGCTTACTTACTAAAAATTCAACTTCGCTGATACGATGTCTCATATAGTTTTCCTGAAGCGCCTAGTCAAAATACACACGAAAAAGCATCTTATTTTGCTGTAGATCGATTATGACCAGATTCGATATCTCGAGTCGGGTATGGCTTCTTACTAAAAATTCAACTTCGCTGATACGATTCTCATATAGTTTTCCTGAAGCGCCTAGTCAAAATACACACGAAAAAGCATCTTATTTTGCTGTAGATCGATTATGACCAGATTCGATATCTCGGGTCGGGTATGGCTTACTACTAAAAATTCAACTTCGCTGATACGATGTCTCATATAGTTTTCCTGAAGCGCCTAGTCAAAATACACACGAAAAGCATCTTATTTTGCTGTAGATCGATTATGACCAGATTCGATATCTCGGGTCGGGTATGGCTTCTAGCTAAAAATTCAACTATCGCTGATACGATGTCTTATATAGTTTTCCTGAAGCGCCTAGTCAAAATACACACGAAAAGCATCTTATTTTGCTGTAGATCGATTATGACCAGATTCGATATCTCGGGTCGGGTATGGCTTCTTACTAAAAATTCAACTTCGCTGATACGATGTCTCATATAGTTTTCCTGAAGCGCCTAGTCAAAATACACACGAAAAGCATCTTATTTTGCTGTAGATCGATTATGACCAGATTCGATATCTCGGGTCGGGTATGGCTTCTAGCTAAAAATTCAACTACGCTTATACGATGTCTTATATAGTTTTCCTGAAGCGCCTAGTCAAATACACACGAAAAGCATCTTATTTTGCTGTAGATCGATTATGACCAGATTCGATATCTCGAGTCGGGTATGGCTTCTTACTAAAAATTCAACTTCGCTGATACGATGTTCTCATATAGTTTTCCTGAAGCGCCTAGTCAAAATACACACGAAAAGCATCTTATTTTGCTGTAGATCGATTATGACCAGATTCGATATCTCGGGTCGGGTATGGCTTCTACTAAAAATTCAACTTCGGCTGGATACGATTTCTCATATAGTTTTCCTGAAGCGCCTAGTCGAAATACACACAAAAAGCATCTTATTTTGCTGTAGATCGATTATGACCAGATTCGATATCTCGAGGTCGGGTATGGCTTCTTAGCTACAAATTCAACTTACGCTTATACGATGTCTCATATAGTTTTCCTGAAGCGCCTAGTCAAAATACACACGAAAAAGCATCTTATTTTGCTGTAGATCGATTATGACCAGATTCGATATCTCGGGTCGGGTATGGCTTCTTACTAAAAATTCAACTTCGCTGATACGATGTCTCTATATAGTTTTCCTGAAGCGCCTAGTCGAAAATACACACAAAAGCATCTTATTTTGCTGTAGATCGATTATGACCAGATTCGATATCTCGAGTCGGGTATGGGCTACTTACTAAAAATTCAACTTCGCTGATACGATTTCTCCATATAGTTTTCCTGAAGCGCCTAGTCGAAATACACACAAAAAGCATCTTATTTTGCTGTAGATCGATTATGACCAGATTCGATATCTCGGGTCGGGTATGCTTCTTACTAAAAATTCAACTACGCTAGATACGATGTCTCATATAGTTTTCCTGAAGCGCCTAGTCAAAATACACACGAAAAAGCATCTTATTTTGCTGTAGATCGATTATGACCAGATATCGATATCTCGAGTCGGGTATGGCTTCTTAGCTAAAAATTCACTATCGCTTGATTACGATGTCTTATATAGTTTTCCTGAAGCGCCTAGTCGAAAATACACACAAGAAAAGCATCTTATTTTGCTGTAGATCGATTATGACCAGATTCGATATCTCGGGTCGGGTATGGCTTACTTACTAAAAATTCAACTTGGCTGATACGATTCTCATATAGTTTTCCTGAAGCGCCTAGTCCAAATACACACAAAAAGCATCTTATTTTGCTGTAGATCGATTATGACCAGATTCGATATCTACGGGTCGGGTATGGCTACTTACTAAAAATTCAACTTGGCTGATACAATGTCTCATATAGTTTTCCTGAAGCGCCTAGTCAAAATACACACAAAAAGCATCTTATTTTGCTGTAGATCGATTATGACCAGATTCGATATCTCGAGTCGGGTATGGCTTACTTACTAAAAATTCAACTTACGCTGATACGATGTCTCATATAGTTTTCCTGAAGCGCCTAGTCAAAATACACACGAAAAGCATCTTATTTTGCTGTAGATCGATTATGACCAGATTCGATATCTCGGGTCGGGTATGGCTTCTAGCTAAAAATTCAACTTACGCTGATACGATGTTCTCATATAGTTTTCCTGAAGCGCCTAGTCAAAATACACACAAAAAGCATCTTATTTTGCTGTAGATCGATTATGACCAGATTCGATATCATCGGGTCGGGTATGGCTACTAGCTAAAAAATTCAACTTCGCTGATACGATGTCTTATATAGTTTTCCTGAAGCGCCTAGTCGAAATACACACAAAAAGCATCTTATTTTGGCTGTAGATCGATTATGACCAGATTCGATATCTCGGTCGGGTATGGCTTCTAGCTAAAAATTCAACTCTCTTATACGATGTCTTATATAGTTTTCCTGAAGCGCCTTAGTCAAAATACACACAAAAAGCATCTTATTTTGCTGTAGGATCGATTATGACCAGATTCGATATCTCGGGTCGGGTATGGCTTCTAGCTAAAAATTCAACTTACGCTTATACGATTCTCTATAGTTTTCCTGAAGCGCCTAGTCGAAAATACACACAAAAAGCATCTTATTTGCTGTAGATCGATTATGACCAGATTCGATATCTCGAGGTCGGGTATGGCTTACTTACTAAAAATTCAACTTAGCTGATAACGATGTCTCATATAGTTTTCCTGAAGCGCCTAGTCAAAATACACACAAAAAGCATCTTATTTTGCTGTAGATCGATTATGACCAGATTCGATATCTCGGGTCGGGTATGGCTTACTTACTAAAAATTCAACTTCGCCGATACGCTGTCTTCATATAGTTTTCCTGAAGCGCCTAGTCGAAAATACATACGAAAAGCATCTTATTTTGCTGTAGATCGATTATGACCAAATTCGATATCTTGGCCGGGCTATGGCTACGTGCTTAAAAATTCAACTTCGCCTGATACGATGTTTCATATAGTTTTTCTGAAGCGCCTAGTCAAAATACATACGAAAAAGCATCTTATTTTGCTGTAGATCGATTATGACCAAATTCGATATCGCGGGCCGGGCTCTGGCCACTTGCTTAAAAATTCAACTTCGCCGGATACGCTGTTTCATATAGTTTTTCTGAAGCGCCTAGTCAAAATACATACGAAAAAGCATCTTATTTTGCTGTAGATCGATTATGACCAAATTCGATATCGCGGGTCGGGCTCTGGCCACTTGCTAAAAATTCAACTTCGCCGATACGATGTTTCATATAGTTTTCTGAAGCGCCTAGTCAAATACATACGAAAAGCATCTTATTTTGCTGTAGATCGATTATGACCAGATTCGATATCTCGGGTCGGGTATGCTACTTACTAAAATTTCAACTTCGCTGATACGATGTCTCATATAGTTTTCCTGAAGCGCCTAGTCGAAATACACACAAAAGCATCTTATTTGCTGTAGATCGATTAGACCAGATTCGATATCATCGAGGTCGGGTATGGCTCTCAGCGAAAAAATCAACTTACGCTTATACGATGTCTCATATAGATTTCCTGAAGCGCCTAGTCGAAATCACACACAAAAAGCATCTATTTTTGCTGTAGAATCGATTATGACCAGAATTCGATATCTCGGGTCGGGTATGGCTTACTAACTGAAAATTCACTTCGGCGGATACGATGTCCTTATATAGTTTCCTGAAGCGCCTTTAGTCAAAATACACACGAAAAAGCATCTTATTTGCTGTAGATCGATTATGACCAGATTCGATCTCCTCGGGGTCGGGTGATGGCTTTCTAGCTAAAAATTCAACTACGCTGATACGATCTTCGATAGTATTATATAGTTTTCCTGAAGCGCCTAGTCGAAATACACACGAAAAGCATCTTATTTTGCTGTAGATCGATTATGGACCAGATTCGATATCTCGAGGTCTGGTATGGGCTTCTAGCTAAAAATTCAGCTTACGCTGATACGATGTCTCTCATATAGTTTTTCCTGAAGCGCCTAGTCAAAATACACACGAAAAGCATCTTATTTTGCTGTAGATCGATTATGACCAGATTCGATATCTCGGGTCGGGTATGGCTTCTTAGCTAAAATTCAACTTCGCTTATACGATGTTTCATATAGTTTTCCTGAAGCGCCTAGTCAAAATACACACGAAAAGCATCTTATTTTGCTGTAGATCGATTATGACCAGATTCGATATCTCGAGTCGGGTATGGCTTACTTACTAAAAATTCAACTTCGCTGATACGATGTCTTCATATAGTTTTCCTGAAGCGCCTAGTCGAAATACACACAAAAAGCATCTTATTTTGCTGTAGATCGATTATGACCAGATTCGATATCTCGGGTCGGGTATGGCTACTTACTAAAAATTCAATTTCGCTGATACGATGTCTCATATAGTTTTTCTGAAGCGCCTAGTCAAAATACACACGAAAAGCATCTTATTTTGCTGTAGATCGATTATGACCAGATTCGATATCTCGAGTCGGGTATGGCTTCTTACTAAAAATTCAACTTCGCTGATACGATTTCTCATATAGTTTTTCTGAAGCGCCTTGTCAAAATACACACGAAAAGCATCTTATTTTGCTGTAGATCGATTATGACCAGATTCGATATCTCGAGTCGGGTATGGCTTCTTACTAAAAATTCAACTTCGCTGATACGATTTCTCATATAGTTTTCCTGAAGCGCCTAGTCGAAATACACACGAAAAGCATCTTATTTTGCTGTAGATCGATTATGACCAGATTCGATATCTCGGGTCGGGTATGGCTTCTAGCTAAAAATTCAACTTCGCTGATACGATGTCTTCATATAGTTTTCCTGAAGCGCCTAGTCAAATACACACGAAAAGCATCTTATTTTGCTGTAGATCGATTATGACCAGATTCGATATCTCGGGTCGGGTATGGCTTCTTAGCTAAAAATTCAACTTCGCTGATACGATGTCTTCATATAGTTTTCTGAAGCGCCTAGTCAAAATACACACGAAAAAGCATCTTATTTTGCTGTAGATCGATTATGACCAGATTCGATATCTCGGGTCGGGTATGGCTACTTACTAAAAATTCAACTTCGCTGATACGATGTCTCATATAGTTTTCCTGAAGCGCCTAGTCAAAATACACACAAAAAGCATCTTATTTTGCTGTAGATCGATTATGACCAGATTCGATATCTCGGGTCGGGTATGGCTTCTTACTAAAAATTCAACTACGCTGATACGATTTCTCATATAGTTTTCCTGAAGCGCCTAGTCGAAAATACACACGAAAAAGCATCTTATTTTGCTGTAGATCGATTATGACCAGATTCGATATCTCGGGTCGGGTATGGCTTCTTAGCTAAAAATTCAACTTCGCTTATACGATGTCTTATATAGTTTTCCTGAAGCGCCTAGTCAAAATACACACGAAAAGCATCTTATTTTGCTGTAGATCGATTATGACCAGATTCGATATCTCGAGTCGGGTATGGCTTCTTAGCTAAAAATTCAACTTCGCTGATACGATGTTTCGTATAGTTTTCCTGAAGCGCCTAGTCAAATTACATACGAAAAGCATCTTATTTTGCTGTAGATCGATATCTCGGGTCGGGGTATGGCTACTTGCTAAAAATTCAACTTCGCTCATACGATGTTTCGTATAGTTTTCCTGATGCGCCTAGTCGAAAATACATACGAAAAGCATCTTATTTTGCTGTAGATCGATTATGACCAGATTCGATATCTCGGGTCCGGGCTATGGCTTCTTAGCTAAAATTCAACTTCGCTGATACGATGTTTCATATAGTTTTCCTGAAGCGCCTAGTCAAAATACACACGAAAAGCATCTTATTTTGCTGTAGATCGATTATGACCAGATTCGATATCTCGGGTCGGGTATGGCTTCTTAGCTAAAAATTCAACTTCGCTGATACGATGTTCTCATATAGTTTTCCTGAAGCGCCTTAGTCAGAAATACACACAAAAAGCATCTTATTTTGCTGTAGATCGATTATGACCAGATTCGATATCTCGGAGTCGGGTATGGCTACTTACTAAAAATTCAACTTGGCTGATACGATGTCTCATATAGTTTTCCTGAAGCGCCTAGTCAGAAATACACACGAAAAAGCATCTTATTTTGCTGTAGATCGATTATGACCAGATTCGATATCTCGGAGTCGGGTATGGCTACTTACTAAAAATCAACTTCGGCTGATACGATGTCTCATATAGTTTTCCTGAAGCGCCTAGTCAAAATACACACAAATAGCATCTTATTTTGCTGTAGATCGATTATGACCAGATTCGATATCTACGAGTCGGGTATGGCTACTCACTAAAAATTCAACTTCGCTGATACGATGTCTTCATATAGTTTTTCCTGAAGCGCCTAGTCAAATACACACGAAAAGCATCTTATTTTGCTGTAGATCGATTATGACCAAATTCGATATCTCGGTCGGGTATGGCTTCTAGCTGAAAAATTCAACTTCGCTTATACGATGTCTTATATAGTTTTCCTGAAGCGCTTTATCAAAATACACACAAAAAGGCATCTTATTTTGCTGTAGATCGATTATGACCAGATTCGATATCTCGGGTCGGGTATGGCTTCTAGCTAAAAATTCAACTACGCTTATACGATCGTCGATATGTCTTATATAGTTTTCCTGAAGCGCCTAGTCAAAATACACACGAAAAGCATCTTATTTTGCTGTAGATCGATTATGACCAGATTCGATATCTCGAGTCGGGTATGGCTTCTTACTAAAAATTCAACTTCGCTGATACGATGTCTCATATAGTTTTCCTGAAGCGCCTAGTCAAAATACACACGAAAAGCATCTTATTTTGCTGTAGATCGATTATGACCAGATTCGATATCTCGAGTCGGGTATGGCTTCTTACTAAAAATTCAACTTCGCTGATACGATTTCTCATATAGTTTTCCTGAAGCGCCTAGTCGAAATACACACAAAAAGCATCTTATTTTGCTGTAGATCGATTATGACCAGATTCGATATCTCGGGTCGGGTATGGCTTACTTACTAAAATTCAACTTCGCTGATACGATGTCTCATATAGTTTTCCTGAAGCGCCTAGTCGAAAATACACACAAAAAGCATCTTATTTTGCTGTAGATCGATTATGACCAGAATTCGATATCTCGGGTCGGGTATGGCTACTTACTAAAAATTCAACTTACGCTGATACGATGTCTCATATAGTTTTTCCTGAAGCGCCTAGTCAAAATACACACGAAAAGCATCTTATTTTGCTGTAGATCGATTATGACCAGATTCGATATCTCGGTCGGGTATGGCTTACTTACTAAAAATTCAACTTCGCTGATACGATGTCTCATATAGTTTTTCCTGAAGCGCCTAGTCAAATACACACGAAAAAGCATCTTATTTTGCTGTAGATCGATTATGACCAGAATTCGATATCTCGGGTCGGGTATGGCTTACTTACTAAAATTCAACTTCGCAGATACGATGTTCTCATATAGTTTTCCTGAAGCGCCTAGTCAAAATACACACGAAAAGCATCTTATTTTGCTGTAGATCGATTATGACCAGATTCGATATCTCGAGTCCGGGTCATGGCTTCTTACTAAACAATTCACTCGCCGATACGATGTTTCATATAGTTTTCCTGAAGCGCCTAGTCAAAATGACAACAAAAAGCATCTTATTTTGCTGTAGATCGATTATGACCAGATTCGATATCTCGGGTCGGGTATGGCTACTTAGCTAAAAATTCAACTTAGCTGTACAATGTCTTATATAGTTTTTCCTGAAGCGCCTAGTCAAAATACACACGAAAAAGCATCTTATTTTGCTGTAGATCGATTATGACCAAATTCGATCTCTCGAGGTCGGGCTATGGCTACTACTAAAAATTCAACTTCGCTGATACGATTTCTCATATAGTTTTTTCCTGAAGCGCCTAGTCAAAATACACACGAAAAAGCATCTTATTTTGCTGTAGATCGATTATGACCAGATTCGATATCTCGGGTCGGGTATGGCTACTTACTAAAAATTCAACTTCAGCTGATACGATGTCTCATATAGTTTTTCTGAAGCGCCTAGTCAAAATACACACAAAAGCATCTTATTTTGCTGTAGATCGATTATGACCAGATTCGATATCTCGAGTCGGGTATGGCTTACTACTAAAAATTCAACTTCGCTGATACGATGTCTCATATAGTTTTTCTGAAGCGCCTAGTCAAAATACACACGAAAAAGCATCTTATTTTGCTGTAGATCGATTATGACCAGATTCGATATCTCGAGTCGGGTATGGCTTCTTAGCTAAAATTCAACTTCGCTTATACGATGTTCTATATAGTTTTCCTGAAGCGCCTAGTCAAAATACACACGAAAAGCATCTTATTTTGCTGTAGATCGATTATGACCAGATTCGATATCTCGGGTCGGGTATGGCTTACTTACTAAAAATTCAACTTCGGCTGATACGATGTCTCATATAGTTTTCCTGAAGCGCCTAGTCAAAATACACACGAAAAGCATCTTATTTTGCTGTAGATCGATTATGACCAGATTCGATATCTCGAGTCGGGTATGGCTTCTTACTAAAAATTCAACTTCGCTGATACGATTTCTCATATAGTTTTCCTGAAGCGCCTTAGTCAAAATACACACAAAAAGCATCTTATTTTGCTGTAGATCGATTATGACCAGATTCGATATCTCGGGTCGGGTATGGCTACTTACTAAAAATTCAACTTCGCTGATACGATGTCTCATATAGTTTTCCTGAAGCGCCTAGTCAAAATACACACAAAAAGCATCTTATTTTGCTGTAGATCGATTATGACCAGATTCGATATCTCGAGTCGGGTATGGCTTCTTACTAAAAATTCAACTTCGCTGATACGATGTCTCATATAGTTTTCCTGAAGCGCCTAGTCGAAATACACACAAAAGCATCTTATTTTGCTGTAGATCGATTATGACCAGATTCGATATCTCGGGTCGGGTATGGCTACTTACTTAAAATTCAACTTGGCTGATACGATGTCTCATATAGTTTTCCTGAAGCGCCTAGTCAAAATACACACAAAAGCATCTTATTTTGCTGTAAGATCGATTATGACCAGATTCGATATCACGAGTCGGGTATGGCTTCTTACTAAAATTCAACTTCGCTGATACTATTTCTCATATAGTTTTCCTGAAGCGCCTAGTCGAAATACACACAAAAAGCATCTTATTTTGCTGTAGATCGATTATGACCAAATTCGATATCTCGGGTCGGGTATGGCTTCTAGCTGAAAATTCAACTTCGCTTATACGATGTCTTATATAGTTTTCCTGAAGCGCTTTATCAAAATACACACAAAAAGCATCTTATTTTGCTGTAGATCGATTATGACCAGAATCGATATCTCGGGTCGGGTATGGCTACTTACTAAAAATTCAACTTGGCTGATACGATGTCTCATATAGTTTTCCTGAAGCGCCTAGTCAAAATACACACGAAAAGCATCTTATTTTGCTGTAGATCGATTATGACCAGATTCGATATCTCGGGTCGGGTATGGCTACTTACTAAAAATTCAACTTCGCTGATACGATGTCTCATATAGTTTTTCTGAAGCGCCTAGTCAAAATACACACGAAAAGCATCTTATTTTGCTGTAGATCGATTATGACCAGATTCGATATCTCGAGTCGGGTATGGCTTCTTACTAAAAATTCAACTTCGCTGATACGATTTCTCATATAGTTTTTCTGAAGCGCCTTAGTCAAAATACACACGAAAAGCATCTTATTTTGCTGTAGATCGATTATGACCAGATTCGATATCTCGAGTCGGGTATGGCTTCTTACTAAAATTCAACTTCGCTGATACGATTTCTCATATAGTTTTCCTGAAGCGCCTAGTCAAAATACACACGAAAAGCATCTTATTTTGCTGTAGATCGATTATGACCAGATTCGATATCTCGAGTCGGGTATGGCTTCTTACTAAAAATACAACTTCGCTGATACGATTCTCATATAGTTTTCCTGAAGCGCCTAGTCAAAATACACACGAAAAAGCATCTTATTTTGCTGTAGATCGATTATGACCAGATTCGATATCTCGGGTCGGGTATGGGTACTTACTAAAAATTCAATTTCGCTGATACGATGTCTCATATAGTTTTTCTGAAGCGCCTAGTCAAAATACACACGAAAAGCATCTTATTTTGCTGTAGATCGATTATGACCAATTCGATATCTCGGGTCGGGTATGGCTTCTAGCTGAAAATTCAACTTCGCTTATACGATGTCTTATATAGTTTTCCTGAAGCGCTTTATCAAAATACACACAAAAAGCATCTTATTTTGCTGTAGATCGATTATGACCAGATTCGATATCTCGGGTCGGGTATGGCTTCTAGCTAAAAATTCAACTACGCTTATACGATCGTCGATATGTCTTATATAGTTTTCCTGAAGCGCCTAGTCAAAATACACACGAAAAGCATCTTATTTTGCTGTAGATCGATTATGACCAGATTCGATATCTCGAGTCGGGTATGGCTTCTTACTAAAAATTCAACTTCGCTGATACGATTTCTCATATAGTTTTCCTGAAGCGCCTAGTCGAAATACACACAAAAAGCATCTTATTTTGCTGTAGATCGATTATGACCAGATTCGATATCTCGGGTCGGGTATGGGTACTTACTAAAAATTCAACTTCGCTGATACGATTTCTCATATAGTTTTCCTGAAGCGCCTAGTCGAAATACACACAAAAAGCATCTTATTTTGCTGTAGATCGATTATGACCAGATTCGATATCTCGGGTCGGGTATGGCTTCTAGCTAAAAATTCAACTACGCTTATACGATGTCTTATATAGTTTTCCTGAAGCGCCTAGTCAAAATACACACGAAAAGCATCTTATTTTGCTGTAGATCGATTATGACCAGATTCGATATCTCGAGTCGGGTATGGCTTCTTACTAAAAATTCAACTTGGCTGATACGATGTCTCATATAGTTTTCCTGAAGCGCCTAGTCGAAATACACACAATAAGCATCTTATTTTGCTGTAGATCGATTATGACCAGATTCGATATCTCGGGTCGGGTATGGCTACTTACTTAAAATTCAACTTGGCTGATACGATGTCTCATATAGTTTTCCTGAAGCGCCTAGTCAAAATACACACAAATAGCATCTTATTTTGCTGTAGATCGATTATGACCAGATTCGATATCACGAGTCGGGTATGGCTACTCACTAAAAAATCAACTTCGCTGATACTATTTCTCATATAGTTTTCCTGAAGCGCCTAGTCGAAATACACACAAAAAGCATCTTATTTTGCTGTAGATCGATTATGACCAGATTCGATATCTCGGGTCGGGTATGGCTTCTAGCTGAAAATTCAACTTCGCTTATACGATGTCTTATATAGTTTTCCTGAAGCGCTTTATCAAAATACACACAAAAAGCATCTTATTTTGCTGTAGATCGATTATGACCAGAATCGATATCTCGGGTCGGGTATGGCTACTAACTAAAAATTCAACTTGGCTGATACGATGTCTCATATAGTTTTCCTGAAGCGCCTAGTCAAAATGCACACAAAAAACATCTTATTTTGCTGTAGATCGATTACGACCAGATTCGATATCTCGGGTCGGGTATGGGTACTTACTAAAAATTCAATTTCGCTGATACGATGTCTCATATAGTTTTTCTGAAGCGCCTAGTCAAAATACACACGAAAAGCATCTTATTTTGCTGTAGATCGATTATGACCAGATTCGATATCTCGAGTCGGGTATGGCTTCTTACTAAAAATTCAACTTCGCTGATACGATTTCTCATATAGTTTTTCTGAAGCGCCTTGTCAAAATACACACGAAAAGCATCTTATTTTGCTGCAGATCGATTATGACCAGATTCGATATCTCGAGTCGGGTATGGCTTCTTACTAAAAATTCAACTTCGCTGATACGATTTCTCATATAGTTTTTCTGAAGCGCCTTGTCAAAATACACACGAAAAGCATCTTATTTTGCTGCAGATCGATTATGACCAGATTCGATATCTCGAGTCGGGTATGGCTTCTTACTAAAAATTCAACTTCGCTGATACGATTTCTCATATAGTTTTCCTGAAGCGCCTAGTCAAAATACACACGAAAAGCATCTTATTTTGCTGTAGATCGATTATGACCAGATTCGATATCTCGAGTCGGGTATGGCTTCTTACTAAAAATACAACTTCGCTGATACGATCTCATATAGTTTTCCTGAAGCGCCTAGTCAAAATACACACGAAAAGCATCTTATTTTGCTGTAGATCGATTATGACCAGATTCGATATCTCGGGTCGGGTATGGGTGCTTACTAAAAATTCAACTTTGCTGATACGATTTCTCATATAGTTTTCTTGAAGCGCCTAGTCGAAATACACACAAAAAGCATCTAATTCTGCTGTAGATCGATTATGACCAGATTCGATATCTCGAGTCGGGTATGGCTTCTTACTAAAAATTCAACTTCGCTGATACGATGTCTCATATAGTTTTCCTGAAGCGCCTAGTCAAAATACACACGAAAAGCATCTTATTTTGCTGTAGATCGATTATGACCAGATTCGATATCTCGAGTCGGGTATGGCTTCTTACTAAAAATTCAACTTCGCTGATACGATTTCTCATATAGTTTTTCTGAAGCGCCTTGTCAAAATACACACGAAAAGCATCTTATTTTGCTGCAGATCGATTATGACCAGATTCGATATCTCGAGTCGGGTATGGCTTCTTACTAAAAATTCAACTTCGCTGATACGATTTCTCATATAGTTTTTCTGAAGCGCCTTGTCAAAATACACACGAAAAGCATCTTATTGTGCTGCAGATCGATTATGACCAGATTCGATATCTCGAGTCGGGTATGGCTTCTTACTAAAAATTCAACTTCGCTGATACGATTTCTCATATAGTTTTCCTGAAGCGCCTAGTCAAAATACACACGAAAAGCATCTTATTTTGCTGTAGATCGATTATGACCAGATTCGATATCTCGAGTCGGGTATGGCTTCTTACTAAAAATACAACTTCGCTGATACGATCTCATATAGTTTTCCTGAAGCGCCTAGTCAAAATACACACGAAAAGCATCTTATTTTGCTGTAGATCGATTATGACCAGATTCGATATCTCGGGTCGGGTATGGGTGCTTACTAAAAATTCAACTTCGCTGATACGATTTCTCATATAG
Organism: Marasmia exigua; assembly: GCA_019059595.1. Lineage (NCBI taxonomy): Eukaryota > Metazoa > Arthropoda > Insecta > Lepidoptera > Crambidae > Marasmia > Marasmia exigua. The sequence continues at coordinate 9,882,886 of CM032463.1, forward strand.
TTTTCTTGAAGCGCCTAGTCGAAATACACACAAAAAGCATCTGATTTTGCTGTAGATCGATTATGACCAGATTCGATATCTCGGGTCAGGTATGGCTACTAACTTAAAATTCAACTTGACTAATACGATGTCTCTTATAGTTTTCCTGAAGCGCCTAGTCAAAATACACACAAAAAACATCTTATTTTGCTGTAGATCGATTACGCCCAGATTCGATATCTCGGGTCGGGTATGGGTACTTACAAAAATTCAATTTCGCTGATACGATGTCTCATATAGTTTTTCTGAAGCGCCTAGTCAAAATACACACGAAAAGCATCTTATTTTGCTGTAGATCGATTATGACCAGATTCGATATCTCGAGTCGGGTATGGCTTCTTACTAAAAATTCAACTTCGCTGATAGGATTTCTCATACAGTTTTCCTGAAGCGCTTAGTCGAAATACACACAAAAAGCATCTTATTTTGCTGTAGATCGATTATGACCAGATTCGATATCTCGGGTCGGGTATGGCTTCTAGCTAAAAATTCAACTACGCTTATACGATGTCTTATATAGTTTTCCTGAAGCGCCTAGTCAAAATACACACGAAAAGCATCTTATTTTGCTGTAGATCGATTATGACCAGATTCGATATCTCGAGTCGGGTATGGCTTCTTACTGAAAATTCAACTTCGCTGATACGATGTCTCATATAGTTTTCCTGAAGCGCCTAGTCAAAATACACACGAAAAGCATCTTATTTTGCTGTAGATCGATTTTGACCAGATTCGATATCTCGAGTCGGGTATGGCTTCTTACTAAAAATTCAACTTCGCTGATACGATTTCTCAAATAGTTTTCCTGAAGCGCCTAGTCGAAATACACACAAAAAGCATCTTTTTTTGCTGTAGATCGATTATGACCAGATTCGATATCTCGGGTCGGGTATGGCTTCTAGCTGAAAATTCAACTTCGCTTATACGATATCTTATATAGTTTTCCTGAAGCGCCTAGTCAAAATACACACAAAAAGCATCTTATTTTGCTGTAGATCGATTATGACCAGATTCGATATCTCGGGTCGGGTATAGGTACTTACTAAAAATTCAACTTCGCTGATACGATGTCTCATATAGTTTTCCTGAAGCGCCTAGTCAAAATACACACAAAAAGCATCTTATTTTGCTGTAGATCGATTATGACCAGAATCGATATCCCGGGTCGGGTATGGCTACTTACTAAAAATTCAACTTGACTAATACGATGTCTCTTATAGTTTTCCTGAAGCGCCTAGTCAAAATACACACAAAAAGCATTTTATTTTGCTGTAGATCGATTATGACCAGATTCGATATCTCGGGTCGGGTATGGGTGCTTACTAAAAATTCAACTTCGCTGATACGATTTCTCATATAGTTTTCCTGAAGCGCCTAGTCGAAATACACACAAAAAGCATCTTATTTTGCTGTAGATCGATTATGACCAGATTCGATATCTCGGGTCAGGTATGGCTACTTACTTAAAATTCAACTTGGCTGATACGATGTCTCATATAGTTTTCCTGAAGCGCCTAGTCAAAATACACACAAATAGCATCTTATTTTGCTGTAGATCGATTATGACCAGATTCGATATCACGAGTCGGGTATGGCTACTCACTAAAAAATCAACTTCGCTGATACTATTTCTCATATAGTTTTCCTGAAGCGCTTTATCAAAATACACACAAAAAGCATCTTATTTTGCTGTAGATCGATTATGACCAGAATCGATATCTCGGGTCGGGTATGGCTACTTACTAAAAATTCAACTTGGCTGATACGATGTCTCATATAGTTTTCCTGAAGCGCCTAGTCAAAATACACACAAAAAGCATCTTATTTTGCTGTAGATCGATTATGACCAGAATCGATATCTCGGGTCGGGTATGGCTACTTACTAAAAATTCAACTTGGCTGATACGATGTCTCATATAGTTTTCCTGAAGCGCCTAGTCAAAATACACACGAAAATCATCGCAAGTCTGGAACCCCATTTATGACGTCTATGTTCAGAGACTTGAGAGGATTCAGAGGAAATTTCTTAAATATCTACAATATCGTGCTGGGATTTATCTCCCCGACTACATCTCACGTTGTCCAAAATTTCATTTCCTTCCGCTGTATGAAAGAAGAAATACTGCTGACCTTTCATATCTTTTGAGCATAGCAAGCGGTAAAATAGACTGTCCAGAGCTTCTTGAACTTATAGGGCTGCGCACCAACTCGAAATCTTTCAGAAACCCCAGCTTGCTCTTTTTGCCGCACGCAAAGACTAATTATAGGCGGAACGCATTTTCCATTAGAACATGTCAACTATTTAATAATTTGGCAAAAGTAAATGTCGACATTGACTTGTTCAACACTTCAGTATTGAAATTGAAACGTGTACCGAATGATAACTTTTTCTCAAATGTTATTTAATTTCTTTTTTTCATGATAATGTCAGATGACTTGATCAATTTCAATGTTTCTTCTTCTGGGAGAAACAAATACGTTGTTCGTTTTGTTTGTAATTTAGTAACTTTTTGTTTTTTTTTCTTTCTTAACATTAGGTACCCACTTGCATTTCTGTTTAACAACCTAGTGATTATCAGTGGAAACTTGTAATTGGCCCTCAATGTTTTTTTTTTCTGGATGTATCTCTAAATCTAGCGGTAAGTTTTCCAAAAACTTGTGAAAATAAAAATAAAATAAAAAAAAGCATCTATTTTGCTGTAGATCGATATGACCAGATAGATTCGATAAATCTCGAGGTCGGGTATGGCTTCTTACTAAAAATTCAAACTCAGTTGATACGATGTCTCATCTAAGTTTTACCGAAGCGCCTAGTCAAAATACACACGAAAAAGCATCTATTTTGAGTGTAGATGATTATGACCAGATTCGATATCTCGAGTCGGGTATGGTTCTTACTAAAAATTCAACTTCGCTTGATACGATTTCTCATATAGGTTTCCTGAAGCGCCTAGTCCGTAAATACACACAAAAAGCATCTTATTTTGCTGTAGATCGACTATGACCAGATTCGATATCTCGGGTCAGGTATGGCTTCTAGCTGAAAATTCAACTCGCTTATACGATGTCTTATATAGTTTTCCTGAAGCGCCTAGTCAAAATACACACAAAAAGCATCTTATTTTGCTGTAGATCGATTATGACCAGATTCGATATCTCGAGTCGGGTATGGCTTCCTTACTAAAAATTCAACTTGGCTGATACGATGTCTCATATAGTTTTCCTGAAGCGCCTAGTCAAAATACACACAAAAGGCATCTTATTTTGCTGTAGATCGATTATGACCAGATTCGATATCTCGAGGTCGGGTATGGCTTACTTACTAAAAATTCAACTTCGCTGATACGATTTCTCATATAGTTTTCCTGAAGCGCCTAGTCGAAATACACACAAAAGCATCTTATTTTTGCTGTAGATCGATTATGACCAGATTCGATATCTCGGGTCGGGTATGGCTTCTAGCTAAAAATCAACTATCGCTTATACGATGTGTCTTATACTAGTTTTCCTGAAGCGCCTAGTCAAAATACACACGAAAAGCATCTTATTTGCTGTAGATCGATTATGACCAGAATCGATATCTCGGGTCGGGTATGGCTACTTACTAAAAATTCACCTTGGCTGATACGATGTCTCATATAGTTTTCCTGAAGCGCCTAGTCAAAATGCACACAAAAACATCTTATTTTGCTGTAGATCGATTTACGACCAGATTCGATATCTCGGGTCGGGTTATGGCTACTTACTAAAAAATTCAACTTCGCTGATACGATTTCTCATATAGTTTTCCTGAAGCGCCCTAGTCGAAATACACACAAAAAGCATCTTATTTTGCTGTAGATCGATTATGACCAGAATTCGATATCTCGGGTCGGGTATGGCTTCTAGCTAAAATTCAACTACGCTTATACGATCGTCGATATGTCCTTATATAGTTTTTCCTGAAGCGCTAGTCAAAATACACACGAAAAGCATCCTTATTTTGCTGTAGATCGATATGACCAGATTCGATATCTCGAGTGGTATGGCTTCTTACTAAAAATTCAACTTCGCTGATACGATGTCTTCATTTCTTTAGTTGCTATAAAATACAGAAAAATTATTTGTGTAGCGATGACCAGATCGAACTGGTCGGGTATGGCTACTAGTCAACCGATACGATATATAGCCAAAGCGCCTAGTCAAAATACACACAAATAGCATCTTATTTTGCTGTAGATCGATAATGACCAGATTCGATATCACGAGTCGGGTATGGCTACTCACTAAAAAATCAACTTCGCTGATACTATTTCTCATATAGTTTTCCTGAAGCGCCTAGTCGAAATACACACAAAAAGCATCTTATTTTGCTGTAGATCGATTATGACCAAATTTGATATCTCGGGTCGGGTATGGCTTCTAGCTGAAAATTCAACTTCGCTTATACGATGTCTTATATAGTTTTCCTGAAGCGCTTAATCAAAATACACACAAAAAGCATCTTATTTTGCTGTGGATCGATTATGACCAGAATCGATATCTCGGGTCGGGTATGGCTACTTACTAAAAATTCAACTTGGCTGATACGATGTCTCATATAGTTTTTCTGAAGCGCCTAGTCAAAATACACACGAAAAGCATCTTATTTTGCTGTAGATCGATTATGACCAGATTCGATATCTCGAGTCGGGTATGGCTTCTTACTAAAAATTCAACTTCGCTGATACGATTTCTCATATAGTTTTCCTGAAGCGCCTAGTCGAAATACACACAAAAAGCATCTTATTTTGCTGTAGATCGATTATGACCAGATTCGATATCTCGGGTCGGGTATGGCTTCTAGCTAAAAATTCAACTATGCTTATATGATCGTCGATATGTCTTATATAGTTTTCCTGAAGCGCCTAGTCAAAATACACACGAAAAGCATCTTATTTTGCTGTAGATCGATTATGACCAGATTCGATATCTCGAGTCGGGTATGGCTTCTTACTAAAAATTCAACTTCGCTGATACGATGTCTCATATAGTTTTCCTGAAGCGCCTAGTCAAAATACACACGAAAAGCATCTTATTTTGCTGTAGATCGATTATGACCAGATTCGATATCTCGAGTCGGGTATGGCTTCTTACTAAAAATTCAACTTCGCTGATACGATTTCTCATATAGTTTTCCTGAAGCGCCTAGTCGAAATACACACAAAAAGCATCTTATTCTGCTGTAGATCGATTATGACCAGATTCGATATCTCGAGTCGGGTATGGCTTCTTACTAAAAATTCAACTTCGCTGATACGATGTCTCATATAGTTTTCCTGAAGCGCCTAGTCAAAATACACACGAAAAGCATCTTATTTTGCTGTAGATCGATTATGACCAGATTCGATATCTCGAGTCGGGTATGGCTTCTTACTAAAAATTCAACTTCGCTGATACGATGTCTTATTTTTTTTTTTTTTTTTTTTTTTTTTATATGAGAGGTGGCAGACGAGCAGACGGATCACCTGATGGTAAGCAATTCCGCCGCCCATGGACACCCGCAACACCAGTGGAGTCACACGTGCGCTGCCAACCTTTTCCCCTTCCCCCCCATTGGGCCTCCGGTAACCTCACTCACACGGCGAAACACAGCGCAGAAGCGCCTAGTCGAAATACACACAAAAAGCATCTTATTCTGCTGTAGATCGATTATGACCAGATTCGATATCTCGAGTCGGGTATGGCTTCTTACTAAAAATTCAACTTCGCTGATACGATTTCTCATATAGTTTTCCTGAAGCGCCTAGTCGAAATACACACAAAAAGCATCTTATTTTGCTGTAGATCGATTATGACCAGATTCGATATCTCGGGTCAGGTATGGCTACTTACTTAAAATTCAACTTGGCTGATACGATTTCTCATATAGTTTTCCTGAAGCGCCTAGTCGAAAAACACACACAAAGCATCTTATTTTGCTGTAGATCGATTATGACCAGAATCGATATCTCGGGTCGGGTATGGCTACTTACTAAAAATTCAACTTGACTGATACGATGTCTCTTATAGTTTTCCTGAAGCGCCTAGTCAAAATACACACAAAAAGCATCTTATTTTGCTGTAGATCGATTATGACCAGATTCGATATCGCGGGTCGGGTATGACTACTCACTAAAAAATCAACTTCGCTAATACGATTTCTCATATAGTTTTCCTGAAGCGCCTAGTCGAAATACACACAAAAAGCATCTTATTTTGCTGTAGATCGATTATGACCAGATTTGATATCTCGGGTCGGGTATGGCTTCTAGCTGAAAATTCAACTACGCTTATACGATGTCTTATATAGTTTTCCTGAAGCGCCTAGTCAAAATACACACGAAAAGCATCTTATTTTGCTGTAGATCGATTATGACCAGATTCGATATCTCGAGTCGGGTATGGCTTCTTACTAAAAATTCAACTTCGCTGATACGATGTCTCATATAGTTTTCCTGAAGCGCCTAGTCAAAATACACACGAAAAGCATCTTATTTTGCTGTAGATCGATTATGACCAGATTCGATATCACGAGTTGGGTATGGCTACTTACTAAAAATTCAACTTAGCTAATACGATGTCTCATATAGTTTTCCTGAAGCGCCTAGTCGAAAAACACACAAAAAGCATCTTATTTTGCTGTAGATCGATTATGACCAGATTCGATATCTCGGGTCGGGTATGGCTTCTAGCTGAAAATTCAACTTCGCTTATACGATGTCTTATATAGTTTTCCTGAAGCGCCTAGTCAAAATACACACAAAAAGCATCTTATTTTGCTGAAGATCGATTATGACCAAATTCGATATCACGAGTTGGGTATGGCTACTTACTTAAAATTCAACTTAGCTAATACGATGTCTCATATAGTTTTCCTGAAGCGCCTAGTCAAAATACACACAAAAAGCATCTTATTTTGCTGTAGATCGATTATGACCAGAATCGATATCTCGGGTCGGGTATGGCTACTTACTAAAAATTCAACTTGACTGATACGATGTCTCTTATAGTTTTCCTGAAGCGCCTAGTCAAAATACACACAAAAAGCATCTTATTTTGCTGTAGATCGATTATGACCAGATTCGATATCGCGGGTCGGGTATGACTACTCACTAAAAAATCAACTTCGCTAATACGATTTCTCATATAGTTTTCCTGAAGCGCCTAGTCGAAATACACACAAAAAGCATCTTATTTTGCTGTAGATCGATTATGACCAGGAGCCCAATTCTCGGGATTTCGATATGAAAAAAACATGGCGGATATCACCTGAAAACCATACAAAAAAACTATGTTTTAGTGATATATGTCGTATGAAAAGAAATGTCACGAGCCCGAGAATTGGGCTCCAGATTTGATATCTCGGGTCGGGTATGACTTCTAGCTGAAAATTCAACTACGCTTATACGATGTCTTATATAGTTTTCCTGAAGCGCCTAGTCAAAATACACACGAAAAGCATCTTATTTTGCTGTAGATCGATTATGACCAGATTCGATATCTCGGGTCGGGTATGGCTTCTAGCTGAAAATTCAACTTCGCTTATACGATGTCTTATATAGTTTTCCTGAAGCGCCTAGTCAAAATACACACAAAAAGCATCTTATTTTGCTGAAGATCGATTATGACCAAATTCGATATCACGAGTTGGGTATGGCTACTTACTAAAAATTCAACTTAGCTAATACGATGTCTCATATAGTTTTCCTGAAGCGCCTAGTCAAAATACACACAAAAAGCATCTTATTTTGCTGTAGATCGATTATGACCAGAATCGATATCTCGGGTGGGGTATGGCTACTTACTAAAAATTCAACTTGACTGATACGATGTCTCTTATAGTTTTCCTGAAGCGCCTAGTCAAAATACACACAAAAAGCATCTTATTTTGCTGTAGATCGATTATGACCAGATTCGATATCGCGGGTCGGGTATGACTACTTACTTAAAATTCAACTTGGCTGATACGATGTCTCATATAGTTTTCCTGAAGCGCCTAGTCAAAATACACACAAATAGCATCTTATTTTGCTGTAGATCGATTATGACCAGATTCGATATCACGAGTCGGGTATGGCTACTCACTAAAAAATCAACTTCGCTAATACGATTTCTCATATAGTTTTCCTGAAGCGCCTAGTCGAAATACACACAAAAAGCATCTTATTTTGCTGTAGATCGATTATGACCAGATTTGATATCTCGGGTCGGGTATGGCTTCCAGCTGAAAATTCAACTACGCTTATACGATGTCTTATATAGTTTTCCTGAAGCGCCTAGTCAAAATACACACGAAAAGCATCTTATTTTGCTGTAGATCGATTATGACCAGATTCGATATCTCGAGTCGGGTATGGCTTCTTACTAAAAATTCAACTTCGCTGATACGATGTCTCATATAGTTTTCCTGAAGCGCCTAGTCAAAATACACACGAAAAGCATCTTATTTTGCTGTAGATCGATTATGACCAGATTCGATATCTCGAGTCGGGTATGGGTTCTTACTAAAAATTCAACTTCGCTGATACGATTTTCATATAGTTTTCCTGAAGCGCCTTTTTTTTTTTTTTTTTTTTTATATATTAAATGGGTTTGCACCTGACCTCATTTCACCTGATGGAAAGTGACAATAAGGTCTAAGATGTAGCGTGCTTACCCAGAAGAAGCCTATTCACTCTCGACTTAAAGACACCCAAATTGTAGCTCTCTGGGAATACAGAAGCCGGCAAGTTGTTCCATTCCTTAGCAGTTCGTACCAAGAAAGAGGAAGCGAAACGCTTAGTACGAGCTGGTGGAACTTGCACAGTGTAAGGGTGGATTCCTGTCGTCTTCCGCAATGTCCGGTGGTAGAAAGGAGAAGGTGGTATCAGGTCGTGAAGCTCATTCGAACACTCTCCAAAATGCATCCTATAAAAAACCGATAGACAGGCCACTCTACGTCGGTGAGCGAGGCTTTGGGATTTACCATCCACTAATTCTGCGTCACCAACTAACCTCATGGCTCGACGCTCAATCGAGTCGAGGGCAGCCAGCTGATACTTGGCAGAGCCATCCCATAGGTGACTGCAATACTCCATGCACGACCGAACTTGAGCTTCATAGAGTTTAAGAACCTGTTCCGGCGTGAAGTATCGCCTAACCTTGCATGGGATACCAAGTTTTTTAGCAGCAGTGGCTGCCTTGGTCTCAATAGAGCGACCGAAGTTAAGGTTGGAGGTTAGGTCCATACCTAGTAGACTTAGAGTGTCTGCATCAGGCAAGGTGAAAGCGGTCCGCTTAGAGCTGAAGAGACACGCCTGTGTTTTGGAAGCGTTGAACACGACTCTGTTAGTTTCCCCCCAATTGGAGACTGCTTCCAGGATCGCGTTCACCCGTCCAACCATTCTTTCTCTGCATGCATGGATTTCAGCCGAACCAGCCCTTGCGTCGGACATGTATCTCTCTGCAACTGTGCTATCATCTGCGTACCCAAAGATACCGGGCATAAGCAGGTCGTTGATATGCAACAAAAAAAGGGTTGCAGAGAGAACAGACCCTTGAGGGACTCCAGCGTCAATCACCAACGGATCGGACGAGCAACCGTCTACGACTACCCGAATCGACCTGTTCCTCAGAAAGTCCGAAATCCATAGGCAAAGATTAGCAGGAATTCCGTAAGCTGGAATCTTGCTAAGAAGGCCGTCGTGCCAGACCCTATCGAAGGCTTTGGAGATATCCAGCGAGACTGCAAGAGCCTTACCGTGTCTGTCCAATGCCTCACCCCAGTTATGAGTAGCGTACACAAGAAGATCCCCAGTAGATCGGCCCTGTCGAAAGCCGTACTGCCGATCGTTGAGAAGGTCATTGTCTTCTAGGTAGCTAAGAATTCTCTTGTTCAATACACGCTCCATAACTTTACAAAGTATGGAGGTGATTGCGATGGGGCGGTAGTTGGAAGGATCGGCACGACTTCCTTTCTTAGGCACTGGCTGGACATTAGCAAGCTTCCAGGACTTCGGGACCACTCCATGCTGCAGAGAAAAACGGTACAAACGGGTAAGAACAGGAGACAACTCGGGAGCACAGGTCTTCAATACCACTGCTGATATACCGTCAGGACCGCTAGCCTTATTCACGTCTAAGCCTCGGAGTGCCCTTAGTACCTCTTTTGAAAGATGCACACTGGTGGCATTTTAGAGCTGCAAAAAGGTAACTGGGGTGGTTTTTGATTGGTAGGGCTCAATCGTGAATTTTCGGCAAAAAGAGTGGCAAATAAATTTGCCTTCTCAGTCGCCGCGTGGGCGAGCGAGCCGTCAGGCTTCAGCAGTGGCGGAAGTGTCGGGCGGCAGAAGTTCTCCTCAACCGATTTTGCGAGGGACCAAAATGCTTTACTCCCGGATGGGTACGAAGCAAGTTTGGCTCCCACACGGGCAATATGGTCGAAGCGAGCTTTCTTTTGTGCTTTCTTGCTGGACTTGGCGGCTTTGTTGTAGGCTTTCTTCTTTTCTCGGAGGTCCGGTAGTTTGTGGCCACGAGCATCAGCCCAATCCAGATAGGCAGCCTGTTTCAGCGCTTCGGCTCTTGCACAGTTAGAGTTATACCACGGCTGGATCGGGCTAGCAGCGGATATGTCTGAGTATGGAATAAAATACTCCATACCCTAGTCGTAAAACACACAAACAGCATCTTATTTTGCTGTAGATCGATTATGACCAGATTCGATATCTCGGGTCGGGTATGGCTTCTAGCTGAAAATTCAACTTCGCTTATACGATGTCTTATATAGTTTTCCTGAAGCGCCTAGTCAAAATACACACAAATAGCATCTTATTTTCTAGCTGAAAATTCAACTTCGCTTATACGATGTCTTATATAGTTTTGCTGAAGCGCCTAGTCAAAATACACACAAAAAGCATCTTATTTTGCTGTAGATCGATTATGACCAGATTCGATATCTCGGGTCGGGTATGGGTACTTACTAAAAATTCAACTTCGCTGATACGATGTCTCATATAGTTTTCCTGAAGCGCCTAGTCGAAAAACACACAAAAAGCATCTTATTTTGCTGTAGATCGATTATGACCAGATTCGATATCTCGGGTCGGGTATGGCTTCTAGCTGAAAATTCAACTACGCTTATACGATGTCTTATATAGTTTTCCTGAAGCGCCTAGTCAAAATACACACGAAAAGCATCTTATTTTGCTGTAGATCGATTATGACCAGATTCGATATCTCGAGTCGGGTATGGCTTCTTACTAAAAATTCAACTTCGCTGATACGATGTCTCATATAGTTTTCCTGAAGCGCCTAGTCAAAATACACACGAAAAGCATCTTATTTTGCTGTAGATCGATTATGACCAGATTCGATATCTCGAGTCGGGTATGGCTTCTTACTAAAAATTCAACTTCGCTGATACGATGTCTCATATAGTTGTCCTGAAGCGCCTAGTCAAAATACACACGAAAAGCATCTTATTTTGCTGTAGATCGATTATGACCAGATTCGATATCTCGAGTCGGGTATGGCTTCTTACTAAAAATTCAACTTCGCTGATACGATGTCTTATATAGTTTTCCTGAAGCGCCTAGTCAAAATACACACAAAAAGCATCTTATTTTGCTGTAGATCGATTATGACCAGATTCGATATCTCGGGTCAGGTATGGCTACTTACTTAAAATTCAACTTGGCTGATACGATGTCTCATATCGCACTCTTAGTAAGATAACGACTTAACTCAAAATTTCGGAAAAATGAGTTTTAGTGAAAAATCGACCTTATGGACCAAGTGTCACAGCATACTTCTTTAAAAAGCAACCTTATTCTGTAAACAATGACGTATAGAATTGATGAGTCACTATCTTTCCCGCCGCGCAGACCTCATTCGTTCATCGAATATCGACCTATTCAGTCTTGCGGCGGCGGTTGCGCGCGAGGGTTTTGTGAAACGCCGGCAGATTTGGAGATGCGTCGGTGTTTTACTAAAAAAATCGGTAAATTTGTTAAATATATTTATTGTAATAATGACTGGTTTTGACATAGGACTTTGTTTTAGTAAACTTCTCTGAGTTGATGTAGGCTCCATTTAAATTGAGTCTTTATTTTATTGAAATGTATTATAGGATCAATGACAAATTATTACTTAGGTCTATGTTTTTTTTTAATCGTAAACAAAATATAACTCAAATCGAATTTGGTCTCTGTTTTGTTAAAAAAACTACATAACTGTTTTGTAATGTTTAAATTTAGGTCTTTTTTTCATAAAAAAAAATAATAATTCTAAGTCATAATTAAAAAAAGGTCTTCGTGTCATTTCATATAAGTTTCAACTTTTTAATTTAAGTCACTGTGTTGTTTATTCTTTCGTATCTCCGCTTTTCGTGGGAATTGGCCAAATTCACGCTATTACTATAATGAGGATTTCAAGGACACGGCCGTTAAATCGCGCAGTTATTGATTGAAACTCACATGCCGAGATCCGAGCGCGCAGGTATAGCTCGTGCGCGTCGTTTATATGAAGTTGGAATGCTGTTAGATAAATATTACCATTTAAAAGTGCCCATTTACGTTGATTTGCTTACTGCGCGGATGCGGTGATGATGAGTGTGATAATTTGTGTGAAGTCTAACGTTTGTGAATGTGATTGTGTGAGTGCTTTGTATGCAGGTTCCATGAAATATCCATCCACTTTCCTTAGCAGGCCTAGATGGGATTCAGGTGTCTTGGCTAATATTTTGTGGATCCTGGCAGCTTGGGTAGTGTCTTTGATGGACCCGCCAAATTTTTGCCAGTATCTCCTTTTTGCTTTCCTGAGCTCCCTATTAAAGCATGTTAGCGCCTTCCTGTAAGCATCCCAGTTCTTATCTTTTTTTTGCCTTGTTAAATAGGGCACGGGCCTTTTGCCTCAGATGCTCCAGGTTTTTGTTCCACCAAGGTGCGTTCCTATTGCTCTTAGTGGTCTTAAGAGGACAATAAGTCCTCTGCTGCGGCTTCCACTTGGACCATAGTTTTAATGTATTTTAAATCTCCAAAGTATAACCTAAGGGAGTTCCTAAAGCCCTCCCAGTTTGCTCCCATGGGGTCTCGGTACTTGATCGGTTCCTTTTTTCCCGAGCATATTATGTCGTACCTAATATGGGTGTGGTCGGACATGGACGGCTCATCTGAGACGTGCCGATTGGTTACTCGGTGTGCGAGATTACCTGAACACCATGTTATATCTAGTACTTCCTGCCTAGAACGTGTGGTAAAGGTTGGTTTGCTACCTACTTTAAGAACAAATTGATTGTTGGTGAGCAAGTAGTCAAACAAGGACTCACCTCTTGCGTACGTGTCGGAGCTGCCCCATGATGTGTGGTGGGGGTTGCAGTCGGTACCCACCAACAGCTGGGTTTCTCTCTCCAAACAATATTCCACTACCGGCGCCACCTTGTTCACCGGATCCTGGTCCTCTCCGGGTAGATATATAGAGCTGACTATGAGTGTCTCTGCACCTTTCCCCCCGAGGAAAATAGACCTCTATATACGCCTCTATATATATAGACCTCTATATACGCTGCAACAGCGTACACAGAGAAGGGATCGGGAAGTAATTTATATCTCTCTTGAAGAGCATGCATGCTCTTGGCCTCACTCCGCAGGTTTTATTTAATATCTTACCTGTCGAGCCCCACTACCGTGGTTTTTTTCAGCCCCGGTTCTTGGATCAAGGCTATATCCAGGTCCTCAGAGAGGAATCTTTCGCAAAGGGCAGCTGTGGCTGCCTTTGAGTGTTGGAGGTTTACTTGTATCGCCTTAATTATTGTGTTGTTTTGGGGGATTGGGAGGGGAAGGGCTAGGAAATTTAGCTAAGACGGAGGGATGGGATAGGATTACATATAGGTGCCTAGGTTGTGTCTGTTTCTTTACGATGGTGGTGTGTTTTATTAAGCAGGTTTCTTGCGGCCTTCCTGCTGGAGTGCTCCTGTGCTAGGGACGGTAGATAGATAGACCGGAAAGCCGAAGCAAAACGGACCCAGCAACCTCCTTAAAGGTAGGCTTCGAGTTTCCGGTTGATTACCCTCCAACTCTAGAGGTCCGGCATGGTATCGGCGTCGTGTTTGGCTTCCTGTATCCAGGCCGTACGGTACCTGGGCTTGGGCATCTCCTCTTCGTTTACGACGGAGAGATTAGCCCCATCCCAGGGTTTAATGATCGGCAGTTTGCGGATGAGACACTCCTTTAAGTCCTCATCTGCGCGCGCCAAAAGGATGCCACCCGAGCACGGTTTGCATCCAATAAAGCTGGGGCCGTCACCATCGTCTAAGGTGTCAATACACTCCAAGATAGCACCTTGAAGCATTTCGACCCTCTCCTGGTCCATTTTACCCAGGGCATCTATGATGAGAAACCTCCTTAAAGGTAGGCTTCGAGGTGGAAGGCTCGCCAAGTTTCAGTGCCTTGGCAGGATTACCTTGATTCGAGGTAGACGAGGTATTGAGAGGGCGCTTTGACGCCCGCTCCCTCGTTTCCCCCTTCTCTCGGGTCCTCTGCTTGGTATTTTCACTCATGCGCAGTTCTATCGCCTGCTCGAAGGTCATACCCTTCGCTACGAGCCGATATATTTGTTTTCTATCAGCTCCAGAGAGCTTAACCCTGGGTTTACTCTCTGGCCCCTTGGTCAACGTGTCCCTTTGGTGCGTTGCGCCCAGAGGGGTCGACTCTGCATTGGTAGTACCTGGTCCCTCAGTCCCAGGTGCTCCAGCAGTGTTCGTATGCTCCTCAGTATCGCTACCAAGGAGCATAGCCTCGGAGGTACCTAGTACCAATTGGGTAGAATTTAAATGGTCGTCTATTATGTCTAAAATATCCATATAGTTCCCACGAGAAGCTAGGGAAGTAAAGGTCCACCCCTACAGAATGAAATTTAAGGTCATGATTAGACTGCTATTAATTGTTAGCATGATTAATATAGTT
>CM032463.1:9905568-9928371 GCA_019059595.1 Marasmia exigua
CCATGCGATGGTAGGCTGCGTTGGGGTGTCAGAGAAGGGATAATTCGCTTTCTCTTTTCTCTCTTACGCTAAATAACTATGTGCGAGTGAATACAAACGCGTAGGGCTTAACTACATGGTTAACTTTAAATCTTTTCGACGAAGCCAGGATAATTAGGATCGAACTTTCACTTCCAGGTAAGTTCGTTTGATCAGGTAATAATAAATTAACATGTGCACAGTTTATATAATATGCCGACACATAAAACACCTATACTGAGAAAATAAATAAAACATAATGGATTCTACCAACTGGATCGGAAAAGTCTGTTTCTGGTCGAGATGTTCCGGTAAGAAACTCGCCAGTTACTCTTTTTAATCGCCGACTTTTAATCCTGATACCCAAGGGTATTGGCTGACACATACGTAATACCTGTGAACAGGTGCCACCTTTGGGGGTCTGCTTCGGTTTACCTTATGTTTCGCTTTTTATTTGTTTCATATTTTGTGTCGCATTCGACTGTAACCTTACATGTTGTATGTGTCAGCCATCATTTCACTCAACCATATTAGAAGAATGTAATGACCCACCACATAGCGATGAACACTTGTGTTTTTTCGGTGTCTGGGTGTAATATATGTATTTAAGTATATATTTGTGTTCCTCTACTGTCTGATATCTGCAACACAAGTGCTTAAGCTACTTAGTACGGAATCAGGTCAACGTATGAGATGTTGTGAGAGTTATTATTATGTTTGAAATATATAAATATATTCTCCTTTGGCCGTGTGGTGCCCGGCAGAGTAGAATAGGCCACCCTCACTTTACAGAGGTGTCGTAAAAGGCGACTAAGGTAAAGATGCTGGCATGATCATCAGCACCCAGAGAAGGAAAACTCTGCATTTATATCAAAACCCTCGCCAACCCGTCTGCCAAGCGTGGTGAGTAT
Source organism: Marasmia exigua (assembly GCA_019059595.1). NCBI lineage: Eukaryota > Metazoa > Arthropoda > Insecta > Lepidoptera > Crambidae > Marasmia > Marasmia exigua. Next base: position 9,906,498 of record CM032463.1, read on the forward strand.
GGCAATTACCCCTCATGTGATTGAGGGAGGCCCGTGCCCCAGCAGTGGGGACTTAAATGGGCTGACGAAGATGATGATGATGATGATTCTCCCTTTTTGGGGTACGCTAACAAAATTGCGGGCTTTTGACCAATTATTATTATTTTTAGTAAAAAAAATTTTGTCTCAAAATCGTTGTTAAAAACATTTTGGTGTTCATACTGGACTCACGGACCTAGGCCAAGTGAGCCGCAGCTTCTGTTATATGTTATATGGGTTCATATGACTTGCATCGTCCTGCAGGAACTTACGAACAATACGACACGTGTTCAGGATAGGCCTTTTGCGTTGTCTTATTATTATTAATATTATAGGGCCACCACGCGTTTCGTTTTTTCGAATCTGTAATATGGTGTTGCCACTTGTCTTTAGGATTCACCTCTTTATGAATACTCTAGTATAGTAGTAAAATATAACAAGATAGAAACACTTTAATGACACACCCTATTAAAAGGTCTAGGTTGAATGAACCCGGATAAAATAAATACAGCAACTTTTTAGCTACAATAAATCCCAAAGGAAACTTACGTGGAATATAATTAATTTGCAATACTAATACTATTAGAGCCATCCGGGTTCCAGGCTGTATCTGTGATTCTACGACTTAGCGGAAATATTTAAGGCGACGGGCGACACCATTGGTTTTTCATTTTTAGCTACTAAACTGGACCTATTTTAAGCAATTTCGGGGTAGCAACCTCTCGGCAAACATTTATACTATTTATTAAATAACCATGCAAAAATGTTGGGTCCGTCTTTGTACGCGAAAAATTGATTACCTACCGCCAAAAGCGGTCACTTTAAGCGTGAATCAATTTTTCGCGTACAAGTGTTGGGTCCGCATTTGTACATAGTTATTTAATAAATAGTATAAGTGTTTGCCGAGAGGTTGTAACCCCGAAATTGCTTAAAATAGACCCGGTTTAGTAGCTAAAAATTTAAATCGGTTAGCGTCGCTAGTGTGCCCTACCCGTCATCTTAATATATTTAATCCTATTACAGTAGGTATATATGTAATATCAGCATACATAGGCCAAGGTTCTGCCGGTTTCGAAAACTCTTCATTCAATTCAATTCAATTCAATTTCAATTCAATTTATTTTTCCAAAAACATGATGTTACATTAAATCAGCTTGTGATTGGAGCCTTCTTTTAAGCATAATAATGCCTGTGCCAGAAGACTCCGCTCTTCCATAACGTTTATTTCGATTCATTATGCTGTCATTATGTCGACATATGTATTATAGACTCCCCCAATCTCGTCGCGAGGTCTATAAATTTCGGTGTGCCCCGTACTAGAACAAGACACACCAATAATAAACTGTTTTGTAGCTCATCTACTCGTAGTAACTATGCTCAAAATTCAATAGTTAACAGGACGCACCGTACGTACAACAAAATAAGCACATCTTTGGACTTATTTTGGGACTCCGTGGGAGCTTTTAAGAAAAAAGTCCTTGATATTCTTCTTGAAACAACATTAGTTTGATTCTATTGGTGACACACAAACACACACACACACACACACACACACACACACACACACACACACACATACACACGTATAAATACATTATTACGTGCAAGGTACGTACAGCCACACATCGAGGTATGCGGAACAGTCAGATTCTCTTCATTCGATTCTCACCTTAATGTCAAACACTTTCGACTCAATATCAATTGAAGATTTTTGACGGACTATAGTAGCCTGATGTGTGGCTGTCTGTGCACAACTGTCAAATTGTATTGGTTGTTTTCTTTTTTTTTCCCATTTTTTTTTGCTGCCCCTTGGCTGTTGTATTTATATAAGTTTGTCAATGTATTTAAAATCTGTTATTGGCTGTAAGTAATATATATATTTGAAATAGTATAATTTAAGAGCTGTAGATTTTTAAAACAAATAAATAAAGCGTCATTTTCGCCCAATAGTTTTAATCATCTCTTTGAATAGATAATCACAGATACACTCCTTATCAAAATACAAACAAAAAACCGGCCAAGTGCGAGTCGGGCTCACGCACAAAGGGTTCCGTAGCAGCAAATATACATTATAAAGATTTTATATCATCGCGGATTTTTAAAGGTGTACAATACTGTAGTATATTTTTTGATCTATCTTATAAGGTTCAGCCATCGTTTTCAGTGTAAGCACAATAACTTAACCAAAATTACAGTTAAATCAACCTATCTCAAAAACAATAAGAGATACTTTGATCAAACCAAAAATCGTTGAAAGAGTTAATTAGCATGCATCACCTCTATTTTTTTTAGAATTTTATACCCCGTAGTTATAAAAATAGAGGGGGGGGGGACATACTTTTTACGATTTTGAGAGCTGATATCTCAAAAACCGTTCACTTTAAGAAAAATGTTTTTTTTTAAAAGACCTTTCCATTGATACCCCACACGGGTATGTACATCGAAAAAAAAAATTTCATCCCTCAGTTACATGTATGGGGGGCCCCACCCCCAATTCTTTTTTTTACTATTTAGTGTCATATTTTTGTAGCGGTTCATACAACACATATTCCCATCAAATTTCATCACTGTAGTACTTATAGTTTCCGAGTAAATCGGCTGTGACAGACGGACAGACGGACAGACGGACATGACGAAACTATAAGGGTTCCGTTTTTGCCATTTTGGCTACGGAACCCTAAAAAGCATCTTATTTTGCTGTAGATCGATTATGACCAGATTCGATATCTCGGGTCGGGTATGGCTTCTAGCTGAAAATTCAACTTCGCAGATACGATGTCTCATATAGTTTTCCTGAAGCGCCTAGTCAAAATACATACACACAAAAAGAATCTTATTTTTCTGTAGATCGATGATGACCAGATTCGATATCTCGGGTCGGCTATGGCTATTTACTAAAAATTCAACTTCGCTGATACGATGTCTCATATAGTTTTCCTGAAGCGCCTAGTCAAAATACACACGAAAAGCATCTTATTTTGCTGTAGATCGATTATGACTAGATTCGATATCTCAGGTCGGCTATGGCTACTTACTAAAAAATCAACTTCAATGACACTGTGTCTTATATAATTTTCTTGAAGCGCCTAGTCGAAATACACACAAAAAGCATCTTATTTTGCTGTAGATCGATTATGACCAGATTCGATATCTCGGGTCGGGTATGGCTTCTATCTGAAAATTTAACTTCGCAGATACGATGTCTCATATAGTTTTCCTGAAGCGCCTAGTCAAAATACACACAAAAAGCATCTTATTTTGCTGTAGATCGATTATGACCAGATTCGATATCTCGGGTCGGGTATGGCTTCTATCTGAAAATTTAACTTCGCAAATACGATGTCTCATATAGTTTTCCTGAAGCGCCTAGTCAAAATACACACAAAAAGCATCTTATTTTTCTGTAGATCGATTATGACCAGATTCGATATCTCGGGTCGGCTATGGCTATTTACTAAAAATTCAACTTCGCTGATACGATGTCTCATATAGTTTTCCTGAAGCGCCTAGTCAAAATACACACGAAAAGCATCTTATTTTGCTGTAGATCGATTATGACTAGATTCGATATCTCAGGTCGGCTATGGCTACTTACTAAAAAATCAACTTCAATGACACTGTGTCTTATATAATTTTCTTGAAGCGCCTAGTCAAAATACACACGAAAAGCATCTTATTTTGTAGTAGATCGATTATGACCAGATTCGATATCTCGAGTCGGGTATGGCTACGTACTAAAAATTCAACTTCGCTGATACAATGTCTCATATAGTTTTCCTGAAGCGCCTAGGCAAAATACACACAAAAAGCATCTTATTTTGCTGTAGATCGATTATGACCAGATTCGATATCTCGGGTCGGGCATGGCTTCTTACTAAAAATTCAATTTCGCTAATACGATGTCTCATATAGTTTTCCTGAACCGCCTCGTCGAAATAAACACAAAAAGCATCTTATTTTGCTGTAGATCGATTATGACCAGATTCTATATCTCGGGTCGGCTATGGCTTCTTACTAAAATTTAACTTCACTGATACGATGTCTCATATAGTTTTTGTGAAGCACCTTATCAAAATACACACAAAAAGTATCTTATTTTGCTGTAGATCGATTATGACCAGATTCGATATCTCGAGTCGGGTATGGGCTTCTTACTAAAAATTCAACTTCGCTGATACGATGTCTCATATTGTTTTCCTGAAGCGCCTAGTCAAAATACACACAAAAAGCATCTTATTTTTCTGTAGATCGATTATGACCAGATTCGATATCTCGGGTCGGGTATGGCTTCTATCTGAAAATTCAACTTCGCATATACGATGTCTTATATAGTTTCCCTGTAGCGCCTTATGGCTACTTACTAAAAATTCAACTTCGCTGATACGATGTCTCATATAGTTTTCCTGAAGCGCCTAGTCAAAATACACACGAAAAGCATCTTATTTTGCAGTAGATCGATTATGACCAGATTCGATATCTCGGGTCGGCTATGGCTTCTTACTAAAAATTTAACTTCGCAGATACGATGTCTCATATAGTTTTCCTGAAGCGCCTTATCAAAATACACACAAAACGCATCTTATTTTTCTGTCGATCGATTATGACCAGATTCGATATCTCGGGTCGGCTATGGCTACTTACCAAACATTCAACTTGGCTGATACGATGTCTCATATAGTTTTCCTGAAGCGCCTAGTCAAAATACAAACGAAAAGCATCTTATTTTGCTGTAGATCGATTATGACCAGATTCGATATCTCGAGTCGGGTATGGGCTTCTTACTAAAAATTCAACTTCGCTGATACGATTTCTCATATAGTTTTCCTGAAGCGCCTAGTCAAAATACACACAAAAAGCATCTTATTTTTCTGTAGATCGATGATGACCAGATTCGATATCTCGGGTCGGCTATGGCTATTTACTAAAAATTCAACTTCGCTGATACGATGTCTCATATAGTTTTCCTGAAGCGCCTAGTCAAAATACACACGAAAAGCATCTTATTTTGCTGTAGATCGATTATGACTAGATTCGATATCTCAGGTCGGCTATGGCTACTTACTAAAAAATTCAACTTCAATGACACTGTGTCTCATATAATTTTCTTGAAGCGCCTATTCAAAATACACACGAAAAGCATCTTATTTTGTAGTAGATCGGTTATGACCAGATTCGATATCTCGAGTCGGGTATGGCTTCTATCTGAAAATTCAACTTCGCTTATACGATGTCTTATATAGTTTTTCTGAAGCGCCTTATCAAAATACACACAAAAAAGCATCTTATTTTGCTGTAGATCGATTATGACCAGATTCGATATCTCGGGTCGGCTATGGCTTCTTACTAAAAATTTAACTTCGCAGATACGATGTCTCATATAGTTTTCCTGAAGCGCCTTATCAAAATACACACAAAAAGCATCTTATTTTTCTGTCGATCGATTATGACCAGATTCGATATCTCGAGTCGGGTATGGCTTCTATCTGAAAATTCAACTTCGCTTATACGATGTCTTATATAGTTTTCCTGAAGCGCCTTATCAAAATACACACAAAAAGCATCTTATTTTGCTGTAGATCGATTATGACCAGATTCGATATCTCGAGTCGGGTATGGCTTCTTACTAAAAATTCAACTTCGCTGATACGATGTCTCATATAGTTTTCCTGAAGCGCCTAGTCAAAATACACACGAAAAGCATCTTATTTTGCAGTAGATCGATTATGACCAGATTCGATATCTCGGGTCGGCTATGGCTTCTTATTAAAAATTAAACTTCGCAGATACGATGTCTCATATAGTTTTCCTGAAGCGCCTTATCAAAATACACACAAAACGCATCTTATTTTTCTGTCGATCGATTATGACCAGATTCGATATCTCGGATCGGCTATGGCTACTTACCAAACATTCAACTTGGCTGATACGATGTCTCATATAGTTTTCCTGAAGCGCCTAGTCAAAATACACACAAAAAGCATCTTATTTTTCTGTAGATCGATGATGACCAGATTCGATATCTCGGGTCGGCTATGGCTATTTACTAAAAATTCAACTTCGCTGATACGATGTCTCATATAGTTTTCCTGAAGCGCCTAGTCAAAATACACACGAAAAGCATCTTATTTTGCTGTAGATCGATTATGACTAGATTCGATATCTCAGGTCGGCTATGGCTACTTACTAAAAAATCAACTTCAATGACACTGTGTCTTATATAATTTTCTTGAAGCGCCTATTCAAAATACACACGAAAAGCATCTTATTTTGTAGTAGATCGATTATGACCAGATTCGATATCTCGAGTCGGGTATGGCTACGTACTAAAAATTCAACTTCGCTGATACAATGTCTCATATAGTTTTCCTGAAGCGCCTAGGCAAAATACACACAAAAAGCATCTTATTTTGCTGTAGATCGATTATGACCAGATTCGATATCTCGGGTCGGGCATGGCTTCTTACTAAAAATTCAATTTCGCTAATACGATGTCTCATATAGTTTTCCTGAACCGCCTCGTCGAAATAAACACAAAAAGCATCTTATTTTGCTGTAGATCGATTATGACCAGATTCTATATCTCGGGTCGGCTATGGCTTCTTACTAAAATTTAACTTCACTGATACGATGTCTCATATAGTTTTTGTGAAGCACCTTATCAAAATACACACAAAAAGTATCTTATTTTGCTGTAGATCGATTATGACCAGATTCGATATCTCGAGTCGGGTATGGGCTTCTTACTAAAAATTCAACTTCGCTGATACGATGTCTCATATTGTTTTCCTGAAGCGCCTAGTCAAAATACACACAAAAAGCATCTTATTTTTCTGTAGATCGATTATGACTAGATTCGATATCTCGGGTCGGGTCGGGTTTGGCTTCTATCTGAAAATTCAACTTCGCTTATACGATGTCATATATAGTTTTCCTGAAGCGCCCTATCAAAATACACACGAAAAGCATCTTATTTTGCTGTAGATCGATTATTGACCAGATTCGATTATCTCGAGTCGGGTATCTGGCTTCTTACTAAAAATTCACTTCGCTGATACGATGTCTCATATTGTTTTCCTCAAGCGCCTAGTCAAAATACACACGAAAAGCATCTTATTTTGCTGTCGATCGATTATGACCAGATTCGATATCTCGAGTCGGGTATGGCTTCTATCTGAAAATTCAACTTCGCTTATACGATGTCTTATATAGTTTTCTGAAGCGCCTTATCAAAATACACACCAAAAGCATCTTATTTTGGCTGTAGAATCGATTATCGACAGATTCGGCTATCTCGGGTCGGCTACTGGCTTCTTACTAAAAATTTAACTTCGCAGATACGATGTCTCCATATAGTTTTCCTGAAGCGCCTTATCAAAATATCACACAAAAAGCATCTTATTTTTCTGTCGATCGATTATGACCAGATTCGATATCTCGGGTCGGCTATGGCTACTTACTAAAATTCAACTTGGCTGATACGATGTCTCATATAGTTTTCCTGAAGCGCCTAGACAAAATACCACACGAAAAGCATCTTATTTGCAGTAGATCGATTATTGACCAGATTCGATATCTCGGGTCGGCTATGGCTTCTTACTAACAACTTTAACTTCGCAGATACGATGTCTCCATATAGTTTTCCTGAAGCGCCTTATTCAAAATACACCAAAACGCATCTTATTTTTCTGTCGATCGATATGACCAGATTCGATATCTCGGGTCGGCCTATGGCTACTTACCAAACATTCAACTTGGCTGATACGATGTCTCATATAGTTTTCCTGAAGCGCCTAGTCAAATACAAACTAAAAGCATCTTATTTTTGCTGTAGATCGATTTATGACCAGATTCGATATCTCGAGTCGGGTAATGGGCTCTCTTACTAAAAAATAAACACTTCGCTGATACGATTTCTCATATAGTTTTCCTGAAGCGCCTAGTCGAAAATACACACAAAAAGCATCTCTTTTTTTGCTGTAGATCGATTATGACCAGATCGATATCTCGGGTCGGGTATGGCTTCTAGTCTGAAAAATTCAACTTTGCTTATACGATGTCTTATATCAGTTTTCGCCTGAAGCGCCTATCAAAATACACACAAAAAGCATCTAATTTTGCTGTAGATTCGATTATGACCAGAATCGATATCTCAGGTCGGGGTATGGCAACTTACTAAAAATTTAACTTCGCATATACGATGTCTCATATAGTTTTCCCTGAAGCGCTAGTCAAAAATACACACAAAAAGCATATCTTATTTTTGCTGTAGATCGATTATGACCAGATTCGATATCTCGGGCCGGGTATGGCTTCTTATCTGAAAATTCAACTTCGCTTATACGCTGTCTTATATAGTTTTCCTGAAGCGGCCTTATCAAAATACACACAAAAAAGCATCTTATTTTGCTGTAGATCGATTATGACCAGATCGATATCTCGGGTCGGGAATGGCTACTTACTAAAAATTCAACTTGGCTGATACGACATCTCATATAGTTTTCCTGAAGCGCCTTATCAAAATACACACAAAAAGCATCATATTTTGCTGTAGATCGATTATGGACCAGCATCGATATCTCGGGTCGGGTATGGCTTCTAGCTGAAAATTCAACTTCGCTTATACGATGTCTTATATAGTTTTCCTGAAGCGCCTAGTCAAAATACACACAAAAAGCATTTTATTTTGCTGTAGATCGATTATGACCAGATTCGATATCACGAGTTGGGTATGGCTACTTACTAAAAATTCAACTTAGCTAATACGATGTCTCATATAGTTTTCCAGAAGCGCCTAGACAAAATACACACAAAAAGCATCTTATTTTGCTGTAGATCGATTATGACCAGATTCGATATCTCGGGTCGGCTATGGCTACTTACTAAAAATGTAACTTCGCTGATACGATGTCTCATATAGTTTTCCTGAAGCGCCTAGTCAAAACACACACAAAAAGCATCTTATTTTGCTGTAGATCGATTAAGACCAGATTCGATATCTCGGGTCGGGTATGGCTTTTAGCTGAAAATTCAACTTCGCTTATACGATGTCTTATATAGTTTTCCTGAAGCGCCTAATCAAAATACACACAAAAAGCATCTTATTTTGCTGTAGATCGATAATGACCAGATTCGATATCTCGAGTCGGGTATGGCTTTTTACTAAAAATTCAACTTCGCTGATACGATGTCTAATATAGTTTTCCTGAAGCGCCTTATCAAAATACACACAAAAAGCATCTTATTTTGCTGTAGATCGATTATGGCCAGAATCGAGATCTCGGGTCGGGTATGGGTACTTACTAAAATTCAACTTGGCTGATACGATGTCTCATATAGTTTTCCTGAAGCGCTAGGTCAAAATACACACAAAAAGCATCTTATTTTTGCTGTAGATCGATTATGACCAGATGCGATATCTCGAGTCGGGTATGGCTTCTTACTAAAAATTCAACTTGGCTGATACGATGTCTCATATAGTTTTCCTGAAGCGCCTAGTCAAAATCCACACAAAAAGCATCTTATTTTGCTGTAGAATCGATTATGCCAGCATCGATATCTCGCGGTCGGGTAGTGGCTGTTATAGCTGAAAATTCAACTTCGCGTATACGAGTCTTATAATAGTTTTCCTGGAAGCGGCCTAGTCAAATACACACAAAAAGCATTTTATTTTGCGTAGATCGATTATGACCAGATTCGAGATCACGAGTTGGGTATGGCTACTTACTAAAAAATTCAACTTAGCTAATACGATGTCTCATATAGTATTTCAGAAGCGCCTAGCAAAACACACACAAAAAGCAATCTTAATTTTGCTGTAGATCGATTAAGACCAGATTCGATATTTCGGGGGTCGGGAGCTTTTAGCTGAAAATTCAACTTCGCTTATACGATGTCTTATATAGTTTTCCTGAAGCGCCTTATCAAAATACACACAAAAAAGAATCTATTTTGGTGTAGAATCGATTATGACCAGATTCGATAATCTCGAGTCGGGTATGGCTTTTTACTAAACAATTCAACTTCGCTGATACGATGTCTCTATATTAGTTTTCACATGAAGCGGCCTTATCAAAATACACAAAAAAAGCATCTTATTTTGCTGTAGATCGATTATGGCCAGAATCGATATTCGCGGTTCGGGTATGGCTACTTACTGAAACTCAACTTGCTGATACGATTGTCTCATATAGTTTTCCTGAAGCGCCTAGTCAAATACACACAAAAAGCATCTTATTTTGCTTGTAGAATCGATTATGACCAGATTCGATATCCGGGTCGGGTATGGGTACTTACTAAAAATTCAACTTGGAATAATACGATGGCTCTTATAGTTTTCTGAAGACGCCTAGTCGAAATACACACCAAAAGCATCTTAATTTTGCGGTAGATCGGGATTAGACCAGATGCGATATCTCGAGGCGGGTATGGCTTTACTAAAATTCAACTTGGCTTGATACTCGATTGTCTCATATAGTTTGTCCTGAAGCGCCTAGTCAAAAGGACACACAAAAAAGCATTCTTATTTTCGCTGTAGATCGATTAAGACCAGATTCGATATCTCGGGGCGGGTATGGCTTTTAGCTGAAAAATTCAACTTCGCTTATACGATGGTCTTATATTAGTTTTCCTGAAGGCCTTATCAAAAATTACACACAACAAGCATCTATTGTTGCTGTAGATCGAAATTGACAAGATTCGATATCTCGAGTCCGGGGTATGGCTTTTTACTAAAAATTCAAAGCTTCGCTGATTACGAGGTCTATATAGTTTTCCTGAAGCGCCTTATCAAAATACAACACAAAAAGCATCTTATTTTGCTGTAGATCGATTATGGCCAGAATCGATTATTCGGGTCGGTCTCGGGTATGGCTACTTACTAAAAATTCAACTTGGCTGATACGATGTCTCATATAGTTTTCCTGAATCGCCTAGTCAAAATACACACAAAAAGCATCTTATTTTGCTGTAGACGAGTCATGACCAGATGCGATATCTCGAGTCGGGTAGGCTTCTTACTAAAAATTCAACTTGCTGATACGATGTCTCATATAGTTTTCCTGAAGCGCCTAGTCGAAAATCCACACAAAAAGCATTTTATTTTGCCTGTAGATCGATTATGACATTGCATTTTTCACGATATTGTCTCGGGTCGGGGTTCTTTTTTGGTATGGTTCTAGCGAAAAATTCAACTTAGCTTATACGATGTCTTATATAGTTTTCTGAAGCGCCTAGTCAAAATTCCACACAAAAGCATTTTATTTCGCGTTGTAGATCGATTTATGACCAGATTCGATATCACGAGTTGGGTATGGCCCTACTTACTAAAAATTCAACTTAGCTAATACGATGTCCTCATATAGTTTCCAGAAGCGCCTAGTCAAAACACACACAAAAAGCATCTTATTTTGCTGTAGATCGATTACGACCAGATCCGATATCTCGGGTCGGGTATGGCTTTTAGCTGAAAATTCAACTTCGCTTATACGATGTCTTATATAGTTTTCCTGAGCGCCTTATCAAAATTACACACAAAAAGCATTTATTTTGCTGTAGATCGATTATGGCCCAGAATCGATATCTCGGGTCGGGTTATGGCTACTTACTGAAAATTCAACTTGGCTGATACGATGTCTCATATAGTTTTCCTGAAGCGCCTAGTCAATAATACACACAAAAGCATCTTATTTTGCTGTAGATCGATTATGACCAGATCGATATCTCGGGTCGGGTATGGTTACTACTAAAAATTCAACTTGACTAACGATGTCTCTTATAGTCTTTCCTGAAGCGCCTAGTCGAAAATACACACAAAGCTCTTATTTTGCTGTAGCATCGATTATGACCAGATTGCGATATCTCGAGTTCGGGTATGGCTTCTTACTAAAAATTCAACTGCTGCTAAGTACGATGCTCTCATATAGTTTTCCTGAAGCGCCCTAGTCAAAATACACACAAAAAGCATCTTATTTTTTCTGTAGATCGATATATGACTAGATTCGATATCTCGGGTCGGGTCTGGGTTTGCTCTATCTGAAAATTCAACTTCGCTTATACGATGTCTATTATAGTTTTCCTGAAGCGCCTTATCAAAATACACACGAAAAGCATCTTATTTTTTTGCTGTAGATCGATTATGACCAGATTCGATATCTCGAGTCGGGTATGGGCTTCTTACTAAAAATTCAACTTGCTGATACGATGTCTCATATTGTTTTCCCTGAAGCGCCTAGTCAAAATACACACGAAAAAGCATCTTATTTTGCTGTCGATCGATTATGACCAGTATTCGATATCTCGAGGTCGGGTATGGCTTCTATCTGAAAATTCAACTTCGCTTATACGATGTCTTATATAGTTTTTCTTGATGCGCCCTTATCAAAATACACACAAAAAAGACCACCTTTATTTTGCGTAGATCGATAATGACCAGATTCGATATCTCGGAGTCGGGTAGGCTTTTTACTAAAATTCAACTTCGGCTGATACGATGTCTATATAGTTTTCCTGAAGCGCCTTATCAAAATACACACAAAAAGCATCTTATTTTGCTGTAGATCGATTAATGACCAGAATTCGATATCTCGGGTTCGGGTATGGCTTCTTACTAAAAATTCAACTTCGGCTGATACGATGTCTCATATAGTTTTCCTGAAGCGCCTAGTCAAAGACACACAAAAAGCATCTTATTTTGCTGTAGATCGATTAATGACCAGATTCGATATCTCGAGTCGGGTATGGCTTCTTACTAAAAATTCAACTTCGTCTGATACGATGTCTCATATAGTTTTTCCTGAAGCGCCTAGTCAAAATACACACAAAAGCATCTTATTTTGCTGTAGATCGATTATGACCAGAATTCGATATCTCGAGTTCGGGTATGGGCCTATACTTAAAAATTCAACTTGGCTGATACGATGTGCTCATATAGTTTTCGCTGAAGCGCCTTAGTCCAAAATACACACAAAAAGCATCTTATTTTGCTGTAGATTCGAATTATGACCAGAATGGCGATATCTCGAGTCGGGTATGGCTTACTTACTAAAAATGCAACTTGGCTGATACGGATGTTCTCATATAAGTTTTCCTGAAGCGCCTAGTCGAAATCCACACAAAAAGCATCTTATTTTTGCCTGTAGATCGATTATGACCAGATGCGATATAATCGTCGAGTCGGGTATGGGCTTCTTAGCTGAAAATTCCAACTTCGGCTGATTTACGATGTCTTAATATAGTTTTCCTGAAGCGCCTAGTCCGAAATCACACACAAAAGCATCTTTTCATTTTTGCTGTAGATCGATTATGACCAGCATTCGATATTCACGGGTCGGGCTATGGCTATCTTACTAAAAATTCAAACTTCGCTTATACGATGTCTCATATAGTTTTCCTGAAGCGCCTAGTCAAATACACACGAAAAGCATCTTATTTTGCTGTAGATCGATTATGACTAGATTCGATATCTCAGGGCCGCTATGGCTACTTACTAAATAATCAACTTCAATGACGACTGTGTCCTTATATGATTTTCCTTGAAGCGCCTAGTCAAAATACACACGAAAAGCATCTTATTTTGTAGTAGATCGATTATGACCAGATTCGATATCTCGAGTCGGGTATGGCTACGTACTAAAAATTCAACTTCGCTGATACAATGTCTCATATAGTTTTTCCTGAAGCGCCTAGGCAAAATACACACAAAAAGCATCTTATTTTGCTGTAGATTCGATTATGACAGATTCGATATCTCGAGTCGGGTATGGCTTCTTGCTAAAAATTCAACTTCGCTGATACGATGTCTCATATAGTTTTCCTGAAGCGCCTAGTCGAAATACACACAAAAAGCATCTTATTTTGCTGTAGATCCGATTATGACCAGATTCGATATCTCGGGTCGGGTATGGCTTACTAGCTAAAAATTCAACTACGCTTATACGATGTCTTATATAGTTTTCCTGAAGCGCATAGTCAAAATACACACGAAAAGCATCTTATTTTGCTGTAGATCGATTATGACCAGATTCGATATCTCGAGTCGGGTATGGGCTTCTTACTAAAAATTCAACTTCGCTGATACGATGTCTCATATAGTTTTTCTGAAGCGCCTAGTCAAAATACACACAAAAAGCATCTTATTTTTCTGTAGATCGATTATGACTAGATTCGATATCTCGGGTCGGGTCGGGTTTGGCTTCTATCTGAAAATTCAACTTCGCTTATACGATGTCTTATATAGTTTTCCTGAAGCGCCCTATCAAAATACACACGAAAAGCATCTTATTTTGCTGTAGATCGATTATGACCAGATTCGATATCTCGAGTCGGGTATGGGCTTCTTACTAAAAATTCAACTTCGCTGATACGATGTCTCATATTGTTTTTCCTGCAAGCGCCTAGTCAAAATACACACGAAAAGCATCTTATTTTGCTGTCGATCGATTATGACCAGAATTCGATATCTCGAGGCGGGTATGGCTTCTATCTGAAAATTCAACTTCGCTTATATACGATTGTCTTATATAGTTTCTGAAGCGCCTTATCAAAATACACACAAAAAGCATCTTATTTTGCTGTAGATCGATTATGACCAGATTCGAATATCTCGGGTCGGCTATGGCTTCTTACTAAAAATTTAACTTCGCAGATACGATGTCTCATATAGTTTTCCCTGAAGCGCCTTATCAAAATACACCACAAAAAGCATCTTATTTTTTCTGTCGATCGATTATGACCAGATTCGATATCTCGGGTCGGCTATGGCTACTTACTAAAAATTCAACTTGGCTGATACGATGTCTCATATAGTTTTCCTGAAGCGCCTAGACAAAATACACACGAAAAGCATCTTATTTTGCAGTAGATCGATTATGACCAGATTCGATATCTCGGGTCGGCTATGGCTTCTTACTAAAAATTTAACTTCGCAGATACGATGTCTCATATAGTTTTCCTGAAGCGCCTTATCAAAATACACACAAAACGCATCTTATTTTTCTGTCGATCGATTATGACCAGATTCGATATCTCGGGTCGGCTATGGCTACTTACCAAACATTCAACTTGGCTGATACGATGTCTCATATAGTTTTCCTGAAGCGCCTAGTCAAAATACAAACGAAAAGCATCTTATTTTGCTGTAGATCGATTATGACCAGATTCGATATCTCGAGTCGGGTATGGGCTTCTTACTAAAAATAAACTTCGCTGATACGATTTCTCATATAGTTTTCCTGAATCGCCTAGTCGAAATACACACAAAAAGCATCTTTTTTTGCTGTAGATCGATTATGACCAGATTCGATATCTCGGGTCGGGTATGGCTTCTATCTGAAAAATTCAACTTTGCTTATACGATGTCTTATATAGTTTTCCTGAAGCGCCTATCAAAATACACACAAAAAGCATCTTATTTTTGCTGTAGATCGATTATGACCAGAATCGATATCTCAGGTCGGGTATGGCAACTTACTAAAATTTAAACTTCGCAGATACGATGTCTCATATAGTTTTCCTGAGCGCCTAGGTCAAAATACACACAAAAAGCATCTTATTTTGCTGTAGATCGATTATGACCAGCATCGATATCTCGGGTCGGTATGGCTTCTAGCTGAAAATTCAACTTCGCTTATACGATGTCTTATATAGTTTTCCTGAAGCGCCTAGTCAAAATACACACGAAAAGCATTTTATTTTGCTGTAGATCGATTATGACCAGATTCGATATCACGAGTTGGGTATGGCTACTTACTAAAAAATTCAACTTAGCTAATACGATGTCTCATATAGTTTTCCAGGAAGCGCTAGACAAAATACACACAAAAAGCATCTTATTTTGCTGTAGATCGATTATGACAGATTCGATATCTCGGGTCGGCTATGGCTATTACTAAAAATTTAAACTTCGCTGATACGATGTTCAGATAGTTTTCCTGAAGCGCTAGTCAAAACACACACAAAAAAGATCTTTATTTTGCTGTAGATCGATTAAGACCAGATTCGATTTCGGGTCGGGTATGGCTTTTAGCTGAAAAATTAAACTCTCGCTTATACGATGTCTTATATAGTTTTCCTGAAGCGCCTTATCAAAAATACACCAAAAAGCATCTTATTTTGCTGTAGATCGATAATGACCAGATTCGATTATCTCGAGTCGGGTATGGCTTCTTACTAAAAATTCAAATTCGCTATACGATGTCTTATATAGTTTTTCTGAAGCGCCTTATCAAAATACACACAAAAAAAAGCATCTTATTTTTGCTGTTAGATCGATTATGACCAGATCGATATTAGGGTCGTGTATGGCTTCTATCGGAAAATTCAACTTCGCATATACGATGTCTTATATAGTTTCCTGTAGCGCTTGTGGCTAACTTACTAAAAAATTTCAACTTGGCTGATACGATGTCTCATATAGTTTTCTCTGAAGCGCCTAGACAAAATACACACGAAAAGCAATCTTATTTTGCAGTAGATCGATTATGACCAGATTCGATATCTCGGGTCGGCTATGGCTTCTTTACTAAAAATTTAACTTCGCAGATACGATGTCTCATATAGTTTTTCCTGAAGCGCCTTATCAAAATACACAACAAAAGCATCTTATTTTTCTGTCGATCGATTATGACCCAGATTCGATATCTCGGGGTCGGCTATGGCTACTTACCCAAACATTCAACTTGGCTGATACGATGTCTCATATAGTTTTCCTGAAGCGCCTAGTCAAAATACAAACGAAAAGCATCTTATTTTGCTGTAGATCGATTATGACCAGATTCGATATCTCGAGTCGGGTATGGGCTTCTTACTAAAAATAAACTTCGCTGATACGATTTCTCATATAGTTTTCCTGAATCGCCTAGTCGAAATACACACAAAAAGCATCTTTTTTTGCTGTAGATCGATTATGACCAGATTCGATATCTCGGGTCGGGTATGGCTTCTATCTGAAAATTCAACTTTGCTTATACGATGTCTTATATAGTTTTCCTGAAGCGCCTTATCAAAATACACACAAAAAGCATCTTATTTTGCTGTAGATCGATTATGACCAGAATCGATATCTCAGGTCGGGTATGGCAACTTACTAAAAATTTAACTTCGCAGATACGATGTCTCATATAGTTTTCCTGAAGCGCCTAGTCAAAATACACACAAAAAGCATCTTATTTTGCTGTAGATCGATTATGACCAGCATCGATATCTCGGGTCGGGTATGGCTTCTAGCTGAAAATTCAACTTCGCTTATACGATGTCTTATATAGTTTTCCTGAAGCGCCTAGTCAAAATACACACAAAAAGCATTTTATTTTGCTGTAGATCGATTATGACCAGATTCGATATCACGAGTTGGGTATGGCTACTTACTAAAAATTCAACTTAGCTAATACGATGTCTCATATAGTTTTCCAGAAGCGCCTAGTCAAAATACACACAAAAAGCATCTTATTTTGCTGTAGATCGATTATGACCAGATTCGATATCTCGGGTCGGCTATGGCTACTTACTAAAAATTTAACTTCGCTGATACGATGTCTCATATAGTTTTCCTGAAGCGCCTAGTCAAAACACACACAAAAAGCATCTTATTTTGCTGTAGATCGATTAAGACCAGATTCGATATCTCGGGTCGGGTATGGCTTTTAGCTGAAAATTCAACTTCGCTTATACGATGTCTTATATAGTTTTCCTGAAGCGCCTATCAAAATACACACAAAAAGCATCTTATTTTGCTGTAGATCGATTAATGACCAGATTCGATATCTCGAGTCGGGTATGGCTTCTTACTAAAAATTCAACTTCGCTGATACGATGTCTTATATAGTTTTCCTGAAGCGCCTTATCAAAATACACACAAAAAGCATCTTATTTTGCTGTAGATCGATTATGGCCAGAATCGATATCTCGGGTCGGGTATGGCTACTTACTGAAAATTCAACTTGGCTGATACGATGTCTCATATAGTTTTCCTGAAGCGCCTAGTCAAAATACACACAAAAAGCATCTTATTTTGCTGTAGATCGATTATGACCAGATTCGATATCTCGGGTCGGGTATGGGTACTTACTAAAAATTCAACTTGACTAATACGATGTCTCTTATAGTTTTCCTGAAGCGCCTAGTCGAAATACACACAAAAAGCATCTTATTTTGCTGTAGATCGATTATGACCAGATGCGATATCTCGAGTCGGGTATGGCTTCTTACTAAAAATTCAACTTGGCTGATACGATGTCTCATATAGTTTTCCTGAAGCGCCTAGTCAAAATACACACAAAAAGCATCTTATTTTTCTGTAGATCGATTATGACTAGATTCGATATCTCGGGTCGGGTCGGGTTTGGCTTCTATCTGAAAATTCAACTTCGCTTATACGATGTCTTATATAGTTTTCCTGAAGCGCCTTATCATAAT
Source organism: Marasmia exigua (assembly GCA_019059595.1). Classification (NCBI taxonomy): domain Eukaryota; kingdom Metazoa; phylum Arthropoda; class Insecta; order Lepidoptera; family Crambidae; genus Marasmia; species Marasmia exigua. The sequence continues at coordinate 9,924,924 of CM032463.1, forward strand.
ACACACGAAAAGCATCTTATTTTGCTGTAGATCGATTATGACCAGATTCGATATCTCGAGTCGGGTATGGGCTTCTTACTAAAAATTCAACTTCGCTGAAACGATGTCTCATATTGTTTTCCTGAAGCGCCTAGTCAAAATACACACGAAAAGCATCTTATTTTGCTGTCGATCGATTATGACCAGATTCGATATCTCGAGTCGGGTATGGCTTCTATCTGAAAATTCAACTTCGCTTATACGATGTCTTATATAGTTTTTCTGAAGCGCCTTATCAAAATACACACAAAAAGCATCTTATTTTGCTGTAGATCGATTATGACCAGATTCGATATCTCGGGTCGGCTATGGCTTCTTACTAAAAATTTAACTTCGCAGATACGATGTCTCATATAGTTTTCCTGAAGCGCCTTATCAAAATACACACAAAAAGCATCTTATTTTTCTGTCGATCGATTATGACCAGATTCGATATCTCGAGTCGGGTATGGCTTCTATCTGAAAATTCAACTTCGCTTATACGATGTCTTATATAGTTTTTCTGAAGCGCCTTATCAAAATACACACAAAAAGCATCTTATTTTGCTGTAGATCGATTATGACCAGATTCGATATCTCGGGTCGGGTATGGCTACTTACTAAAAATTCAACTTGGCTGATACGATGTCTCATATAGTTTTCCTAAAGCGCCTAGTGAAAATACAAACGAAAAGCATCTTATTTTGCTGTAGATCGATTATGACCAGATTCGATATCTCGGGTCGGGTATGGCTTCTATCTGAAAATTCAACTTCGCATATACGATGTCTTATATAGTTTCCCTGTAGCGCCTTATGGCTACTTACTAAAAATTCAACTTCGCTGATACGATGTCTCATATAGTTTTCCTGAAGCGCCTAGTCAAAATACACACGAAAAGCATCTTATTTTGCAGTAGATCGATTATGACCAGATTCGATATCTCGGGTCGGCTATGGCTTCTTACTAAAAATTTAACTTCGCAGATACGATGTCTCATATAGTTTTCCTGAAGCGCCTTATCAAAATACACACAAAACGCATCTTATTTTTCTGTCGATCGATTATGACCAGATTCGATATCTCGAGTCGGGTATGGCTACGTACTAAAAATTCAACTTCGCTGATACAATGTCTCATATAGTTTTCCTGAAGCGCCTAGGCAAAATACACACAAAAAGCATCTTATTTTGCTGTCGATCGATTATGACCAGATTCGATATCTCGGGTCGGGCATGGCTTCTTACTAAAAATTCAATTTCGCTAATACGATGTCTCATATAGTTTTCCTGAACCGCCTCGTCGAAATAAACACAAAAAGCATCTTATTTTGCTGTAGATCGATTATGACCAGATTCTATATCTCGGGTCGGCTATGGCTTCTTACTAAAATTTAACTTCACTGATACGATGTCTCATATAGTTTTTGTGAAGCACCTTATCAAAATACACACAAAAAGTATCTTATTTTGCTGTAGATCGATTATGACCAGATTCGATATCTCGAGTCGGGTATGGGCTTCTTACTAAAAATTCAACTTCGCTGATACGATGTCTCATATAGTTTTCCTGAAGCGCCTAGTCAAAATACACACAAAAAGCATCTTATTTTTCTGTAGATCGATTATGACTAGATTCGATATCTCGGGTCGGGTCGGGTTTGGCTTCTATCTGAAAATTCAACTTCGCTTATACGATGTCTTATATAGTTTTCCTGAAGCGCCCTATCAAAATACACACGAAAAGCATCTTATTTTGCTGTAGATCGATTATGACCAGATTCGATATCTCGAGTCGGGTATGGGCTTCTTACTAAAAATTCAACTTCGCTGATACGATGTCTCATATTGTTTTCCTCAAGCGCCTAGTCAAAATACACACGAAAAGCATCTTATTTTGCTGTCGATCGATTATGACCAGATTCGATATCTCGAGTCGGGTATGGCTTCTATCTGAAAATTCAACTTCGCTTATACGATGTCTTATATAGTTTTTCTGAAGCGCCTTATCAAAATACACACAAAAAGCATCTTATTTTGCTGTAGATCGATTATGACCAGATTCGATATCTCGGGTCGGCTATGGCTTCTTACTAAAAATTTAACTTCGCAGATACGATGTCTCATATAGTTTTCCTGAAGCGCCTTATCAAAATACACACAAAAAGCATCTTATTTTTCTGTCGATCGATTATGACCAGATTCGATATCTCGGGTCAGGTTGTCAGGTTGGAGAGGCGTCAAGCAAACAGCAGATTCGAGATAACACTGATTTATTTCTTTTATTGTTCCACCCTCATACATCATGCAAACTACCTTCAGTATTATTGATATATATATATGACATCTTTCTCCTTACAAAATATAAAAAAAAATTAGCACTTTTACAGTGGGTAAGAAATGTGTGACTACCAATATATATCTATATTTAGAAGTTTTTAACAGATTTTAAAGTGGATAGTTAAATTAAGAGTTTCATTAATTATAATTATTCATAATGCCAACTACATTACTAAATCATAGGTACTTAATGTAAAGATAGAATACAGGTAAGTAGAACTTGTAACTCACCTTTATATTTATTTAAGTAATATAGATGTATCTTTATTACCACAAAATTTATTTAAATAAATCTTACAAATCTACTTTGCATCACATAATACAGCATCGTGCAATTTAAAAATTTAATTGATTAGAAAGGTAAACAATGCAATACACATTAATTTTATTCAAAAATAAAATAAGGTTTGCCATGTAACACTAATTTGATTAACCTTTAATTACATTAATTAATATGTACTTCTAACCAATTACATATTTATTCTTATACTATACATAAATATTACATTATATTTTGAATTTGGCATGCAACATCTGTGTTTTTATCCACTAACTTATTACATTCTTATTATTATTTAGTTTGGTTTGAGTACATTAGTCTATACATTAATGCGTTTGTATTTAAAAAAAATCATAACTGGAGGTATGTAGATAAGTGGGTCACGTTCACGGGTAGCCCCATCTATTCGGAGGTCTCACCATCCTGCCAGAACGAGTAATATACTGATTAGATAATGATGGATACTGATTGCTGTTTACATTGGAGTTTATGTGATCATAATCAAAGTTATAGTCTTGGGAGACACGATGATTTTTCTGCGGTGAGAGATCAATCATAATGTGCCTTCTATTTCTTACAACCAGTTTTCCATTATACAAGCGAATGCTATAAGACCTATTTTGTAATGTTTCTTTGATTACACCCGGAACCCAATGATTTTTTATTGTATTATATACCCTAACTCTTTGATTCACTGATAACGGAGATAAGTTCTTATGATTTCTGTTATAATAACTTTTCTGTTTATATTGCCTAGAAATTAGTTTTGTTCTTATATTTTTGTGAACCCTTGGTTGTAGCAATTAATGGG
>CM032463.1:9928471-9938648 GCA_019059595.1 Marasmia exigua
ATGAGACATCGTATATGCGAAGTTGAATTTTCAGATAGAAGCCATACCCGACCCGAGATATCGAATCTGGTCATAATCGATCTACAGCAAAATAAGATGCTTTTTGTGTGTATTTCGACTAGGCGCTTCAGGAAAACTATATGAGAAATCGTATCAGCGAAGTTGAATTTGTAGTAAGAAGCCATACCCGACTCGAGATATCGAATCTGGTCATAATCGATGTACAGCAAAATAAGATGCTTTTTGTGTGTATTTCGACTAGGCGCTTCAGGAAAACTATATGAGACATCGTATCAGCGAAGTTTAATTTTAGTAAGTAAGCCATAGCCGACCCGAGATATCGAATCTGGTCATAATCGATCTACAGAAAAATAAGATGCTTTTTTGTAAGTATTTCGACTAGGTGCTTCAGGAAAACTATATGAGACATCGTATCAGCGAAGTTAAATTTTTAGTAAGAAGCCATAGCCGACCCGAGATATCGAATCTGGTCATAATCGATCTACAGAAAAATAAGATGCTTTTTGTAAGTATTTTGACTAGGCGCTTCAGGAAAACTATATGAGACATCGTATCAGCAAAGTAAATTTTCAGTAAGAAGCCATACCCGACCCGAGATATCGAATCTGGTCATAATCGATCTACAGCAAAATAAGATGCTTTTTGTGTGTATTTCGACTAGGCGCTTCAGGAAAACTATATGAGAAATCGTATCAGCGAAGTTGAATTTTTAGTAAGAAGCCATACCCGACTCGAGATATCGAATCTGGTCATAATCGATGTACAGCAAAATAAGATGCTTTTTGTGTGTATTTCGACTAGGCGCTTCAGGAAAACTATATGAGACATCGTATCAGCGAAGTTGAATTTTTAGTAAGAAGCCATAGCCGACCCGAGATATCGAATCTGGTCATAATCGATCTACAGCAAAATAAGATGCTTTTTGTGTGTATTTTGACTAGGCGCTTCAGGAAAACTATATGAGACATCGTATCAGCGAAGTTTAATTTTTAGTAAGAAGCCATACCCGACTCGAGATATCGAATCTGGTCATAATCGATCTACAGCAAAATAAGATGCTTTTCGTGTGTATTTTGACTAGGCGCTTCAGGAAAACTATATGAGACATCGTATCAGCGAAGTTGAATTTTTAGTAAGTAGCCATAGCCGACCCGAGATATCGAATCTGGTCATAATCGATCTACAGCAAAATAAGATGCTTTTTGTGTGTATTTTGACTAGGCGCTTCAGGAAAACTATATGAGACATCGTATCTGCGAAGTTAATTTTAGTAAGAAGCCATACCCGACCCGAGATATCGAATCTGGTCATAATCGATCTACAGCAAAATAAGATGCTTTTTGTGTGTATTTTCGACTAGGCGCTCAGGAAAACTATATGAGACATCGTATCAGCGAAGTTGAATTTTTAGTAAGAAGCCTATACCCCGACTCGAGATATCGAATCTGGTCATAATCGATCTACAGCAAAATAAGATGCTTTTCGTGTTATTTTGACTAGGCGCTTCAGGAAAACTATATGAGACATCGTATCAGCGAAGTTGAATTTTTTAGTAAGAAGCCATACCCGACTCGAGATATCGAATCTGGTCATAATCGATCTACAGCAAAATAAGATGCTTTTCGTGTGTATTTTGACTAGGCGCTTCAGGAAAACTATATGAGACATCGTATCAGCGAAGTTAATTTTTAGTAAGTAGCCATAGCCCGAACCCGAGATATCGAATCTGGTCATAATCGCTTCTACAGCAAAATAAGATGCTTTTTTGTGTATTTTGACTAGGGCGCTTACCAGGAAAACTATATAACATCGTATAGCGAAGTTAAATTTTAGTAAGAAGCCATAGCCGACCCGAGTATCGAATCTGGTCATAATCGATCTACAGCAAAATAAGATGCTTTTTGTAGATGTATTTGACTAGGCGCTTCAGGAAACTATATGAGACAATCGTATCAGCGAAGTTGATTTTTAGCTAAGAGCCATACCCGACCCGAGATATCGAATGCTGGTCATAATCGATCTATCAGCAAAATAAGACTGCTTTTCGTGTAGTATTTGACTAGGCGCTTCAGGAAAACTATATGAGACATGTATCAGCGAAAGTTGAATTTTTAGTAAGAAGCCATACCGACCGAGATATCGAATCTGGTCATAATCGATCTACAGCAAAATAAGATGCTTTTCGTGTGTATTTTGACTAAGGCGCTTCAGGAAAACTCTATGAGACATCGTATATGCGAAGTTGAATTTTAGTAAGAAGCCATACCCGACCCGAGATATCGTATCTGGTCATAATCGATCTACAGCAAAATAAGATGCTTTTTGTGAGTATTTTGACTAGGCGCTTCAGGAAAACTATATGAGACATCGTATCAGCAAAGTAAATTTTCAGATAGAAGCCATACCCGACCCGAGATATCGAATCTGGTCATAATCGATCTACAGCAAATTAAGATGCTTTTTGTGTGTATTTCGACTAGGCGCTTCAGGAAAACTATATGAGAAATCGTATCAGCGAAGTTGAATTTGTAGTAAGAAGCCATACCCGACTCGAGATATCGAATCTGGTCATAATCGATCTACAGCAAAATAAGATGCTTTTCGTGTGTATTTCGACTAGGCGCTTCAGGAAAACTATATGAGACATCGTATCTGCGAAGTTAAATTTTTAGTAAGAAGCCATAGCCGACCCGAGATATCGAATCTGGTCATAATCGATGTACAGCAAAATAAGATGCTTTTTGTGTGTATTTCGACTAGGCGCTTCAGGAAAACTATATGAGACATCGTATCAGCGAAGTTTAATTTTTAGTAAGTAGCCATAGCCGACCCGAGATATCGAATCTGGTCATAATCGATCTACAGAAAAATAAGATGCTTTTTGTAAGTATTTTGACTAGGTGCTTCAGGAAAACTATATGAGACATCGTATCAGCGAAGTTAAATTTTTAGTAAGAAGCCATAGCCGACCCGAGATATCGAATCTGGTCATAATCGATCTACAGAAAAATAAGATGCTTTTTGTAAGTATTTTGACTAGGCGCTTCAGGAAAACTATATGAGACATCGTATAAGCGAAGTTGAATTTTCAGCTAGAAGCCATACCCGACCCGAGATATAGAATCTGGTCATAATCGATCTACAGCAAAATAAAATGCTTTTCGTGTGTATTTTGACTAGGCGCTCAGAGAAAACTATATGAGACATCGATCAGCGAAGTTTGAATTTTTAGTAGAAAGCCATACCCGGACTCGAGATATCGAACTGGTCATAATCGATCTTACAGCAAAATAAGATGCTTGTCGTGTGTATTTGACTAGGCGCCAGGAAAAAACTATATGAGACATCGTACAGCGAAGTTGAATTTTATTAAGTACCATAAGCCGACGAGATATCGAATCTGGCATAATCGATCTAAGCAAATAAGATGCTGTTCGTGATGTTATTCGACTAGCGCTCAGGAAAAACTATATGAGACATCGTATCTGCGAAGTTAAATTTTTAGTAGAAGCCATAGCCGCCCGAGATATCGATCTGCGTCATATGATATACAGAAAAATGAGATGCTTTTTGTGTGTATTTTGACTAGGCGCTTCAGGAAAACATATATGAGACATCGTATCTGCGAAGTTAAATTTCAGATAGAAGCCATACCCGACCCGAGATATCGAATCTGGTCATAATCGATGTACAGCAAAATAAGATGCTTTTTGTGTGTATTTCGACTAGGCGCTTCAGGAAAAATATAGAGACATCGTATCATGCGAAGTTAAATTTTAGTAAGTAAGCCATAGCCGACCCGAGATATCGAATATGGTTCATAATCGATCTACAGAAAAATAAGATGTTTTTAAAGTGTATTCGACTAGGCGCTCAGGAAAAACTATATTAGAAATGTATCAGCGAAGTGAATTTTTAGTAAGAAGGACATACCCGACTCGAAGACTACGAATCTGGTCATAATCGATATACAGCAAAATAAGATGCTTTTCGTGTGTATTTTGACTAGGCGCTTCAGGAAAACTATATAAGGACATCGTATTAGCAAGTTGAATTTTTTAGTAGTAGCCATACCGACCCGAGATATCGAATCTGCGGGGTCTAATTTCAAGTTACCACGTACCCCCCGCTCGTTCCGATCGAGCCGACAGTCAATCAATTGTAGTTTAGTTTGGCAATTTGGAAAACCATCGTATGGGACACTTTCCGTACGGATTCGACATAGACTCTCGTGAGAATGATATTCGCGATGATAGTGTCGCGAAAGACCCCACATCAAATAAAACCAATTGAATTGATTTATTATAATTAACAATATTTTTTAACGAATTAAAGATATTGACTTTTTAAATTAAAGGACTATTGTTAATGTTGTTTGAAAGAGATTTTAAATAATAAAAACATTAAAATGGTTAAAATACTTTAAAAAATCTGAAAGCTTGCTATTTTTACATCAGCAGCCCATATAGTTATCTGTGGCCATCTGTGAAAACAAGCAAAAAACTGTAAATTATTGACATAAGTATGCACGTAGATAATTATGCAATCTCAATACATAATTTAAAATATTGTAAAATTGTTTGAAAGCGTATGATAATAGTATTAGCTTATATTACAAGTTATATAGTTATTCCTAAAGGACTCTACCTTTCTTAAGTAAAATCAAGTATAAGTTAGGTTAGTCGCATAGATCCACCTAATAAGTTTATTTGTTATAATTTACTCCTGCCGGGGACCACTCGCGCCAAGAGTAGATAGGCATCCTCACTCTTACGAGTGTCGTAAAAGGCCAATAAGGTAAAGTTGCTGCATGATCATCAGCACCCAGAAGGAAAACTGCTGCATTTATATCAAAATCCCTCGCCAACCGTCTGCCAAGCGTGGTGAGTATGGCAATTACCACTTCATGTGATTGAGGAAGGCCCGTGCCCCAGCATGGTCGACTTAAAGGGCTGATGATGAGGACTATTCCAATTAACACTTTAGAAAGAACAACTTTGAAACATCATTTCTATAATTTAACCATTTGTAATTAAATATTCAGTAACAAGACATCAAAGTTCTCCATTGGACCAAACGTAAAGAAAGCTGAGCTAGAATGACGTTGGAGAATGAGTTGAAAAAAAGTGACATCTAACCGGAGGTAATAAAACATAACAAAAGTTTATGTACACTGAATCTATAAGATCTGTATCTATATCTCGCCAACCCGTCTGCCAAGCGTGGTGAAGTATGGCAATTACCACTCATGTGATGAGGGAGGCCGTGCCCCAGCAGTGGGGACTAAATGGGCTGACGATGATAATATCTGTTGCTATAATAAATTTCCTTACTGAAAGAAAAACATATAAGATAAAGATAATATAATGTTTAAAAATGTATTCCAAAAGGTAATCCTTATAATAAAATATTTCACAACCATCACATACATTGTTGACTCAAGATAGGTACCTACAAGCACTGTGTTACGGATATAAGAAGCAATAGTGGGATTACAAATATATGCATAAAATACCCCTTTTCTTTAATAAAATCCTATTTCTCCCTTATACTAAAATACATAGAATATACCCAGACACAATACAAACAGGACATGTCATGAACACAAATGTTTGTTACTGTGCAGGATGAACCCGCAACCCTTGGAACAAAGGCAGCATTCAATACCGTTCCAAATGGGCTGTCAAATCCTTGCAGTGTTATTCTTGGTTGGTGGTCCAGAAACTATGGATTTGGAGTCCCAGTGTACGTGAGCCATGACGAGGATTTGGCAGTCTGGCAATTACTATGAAAGGGACTGACGTCTGACCTTAACAACCCTTAGACGGGGGAACCACACCCAAATTAATCATGGTTACCTGGTTACAGAAACTTATTAAAGGTAATCTTAAGTGCATATGGAGTCGTTGGTAGAAATATGCATTTGAGTTTATTTTTTACATTATTTCCATTTAAAATTAAATAGGCCTTGGTTTATTACTTAATAGTTATGAGTAATCGAAAATACCTATGTACCTACCAAAACAGTTTTGTGTATGGAGAGCAATAAAAATACTTTTATTATTAGGTATTTATTATTTTATTTAAAACTCTTTATATTAATGCAAATATCTACCAGCATTGCACAGATCTCCGCCTAGAAGAAAACATACCCAAGTTCAGCACTCCGGGTTCATTGCTAAACGAGTTAATTATTTGCTGAAATAGTTTGTTATATCAACCTGATAAGTACCTTGGACAAGCATCATTCAGTCATCATTTATTATTGTAAATAAAGTAAAGTATCAGCGTAATTATTCCCTTTGTAGGGCTAAGACCCACATCCATAGAAATCAAGTAATCGCTACTATGATGGGATTAGGCTTAATCATCACTCTTGCAAATGCGGATTAGTGATCACAAACCCGAACTATGTTCGGAAAATTCAAAACTTGCTCGACCCGGGAATCGAACCATGAACCCCGGGAGATCATGGCCACAGGGCCCATGTGACAGAACCGTCTTAACCATGGACAATGGGGGCGTTGTTTTAGTTTGTAAAAGTAAGGTTATAATTAATACTAAGGGGTGTGTGAAGATAGATCGATAGACATCCTTTATTGCCACAGAAAGGAATACAAAATATGTGTGTGTACATAGTAAAACTTTCTACTGAAAATAGGATAACATATTGTATCTTTTAATTATTATTTAATAAATGATTCCATCACATGTACTTTGTGTTTTGTTCATTCCTTATGTACTGCTCTCATGTTAATTAGTATGTTAACTTCGCATTGAGTGTTAAACAGGCGTTTGGAACAGTGGTAGTGGAACGATTGCTTTGGTCAAGGGTTGCTGTCGATCCACATGACAGTACCAAACATTTGTGTGCAGCTACATGTCTGTTTGTATTGGTCTGGGTGTTTTTCTATGTTATTAGTTCGTCTTACAAAAGAAAAAGTATTATATGTATATATTTGTAATCCCAACTGTGGACTATTATATCCGTAACACGGGTGCTGAGCTACCTATCTCGCGAGTCAGATTCATGACATATGTGATGTTGTGAATATTCTATGGGATATATTGAAATTCACTAACAAATCAGTGGAGCAAATGTAATTAAACAGTTAAACATAAGTTAACTGGTTGGTACTGTGTAACTATTACTGGATATCCAAAAATTACCCCAAAATTGTAAAATTATAAGTAGATAACTAGGTACTTAAATAGTTATGTAGGAACATAACACAAAGGTTAAGTAGGTAGGTATACCTACTTTTTAAGGAAGAGAAAACTTATTACGTATACTTTAATGTAGACAAAGTAGGAACTTAGGCAAAATTATTGCATCTTGTAATACATAATTGGGCTGTGCAAATGGTTTTTAAACCCCTAAAATGTATTCATTTGTACTTGGGGGATTAATACCTAATTGAATCAAAAGCCTATATAATAATACCTAATTAAAGCATCAAAAGTTTCAAAACTTTTGAACTGTTTAGATTAAGTTTCAAGAATACAATGTTACTTAGTCGCAGAAAAAGACTAATTTACTTAGTGAATCAGTTTATCTATAAGAAGCCTACACCACTAGGTAGGTTACTTAGTATCCTTACTAAACTTAATCTGCATTGAATCATTTGACCTATTACATACATATTCTCACTGGCATAAATCTAAAAAATTTCAGTAAGTAGGTAAATAGGCCACTTAATGTAATTAATTTACATATTCTAAACGTAAGTACTGAGATTCATACATGAAAACTTTGATAAGCATTAAAAGTACCTAAGTACTCTATGATTCATTAATCATCTTATAGGTATAGCAATTTCAACATTTTTACCAAGAAAACTCCGCTTTAAACTAATCTTTATTGATATGTAAGTCATTGGACATTATTTACAAAGACATAAAGACTTTTTTAATACACATAAATCCATCAACGAACCAAAAAACACCCTTTCGAGCTATCGTGAATTTTGACATAAGACGCGAGACAAAGAAATGTCAAATTCATATTTGGTTGAGCATATAGCGTCTTCAAATTTAGTTTGAGGCGAGATGTGTCAAAAGGAGTTTCGGTTGAGTTAACGACGCAATGTTAACTTCAAAATTAGGAAAACGTCGTCAATAAGTTTGTTGAGTTTTTTCTCCCCAAAGTTAACTTCAAATAGACCCCTGGTCATAACGATCTACAGAAAAATAAGAGCTTTTGTGTGTTTTTTCATAAGGCGCTACAGGAAAAAATATATAAGACATCGTAATGCGAAGTTGAATTTTCAGATAGAAGCAATACCCGACCAGAGATATCAATCTGGTCATAATCGATCTACAGCAAAATAAGATGATTTTTCGTGTGTAGTTGACTAGGCGCTTCAGAAAACAATGAGTCATCGTATCAGCGAAGTTGAATTTTTAGTCAGTAGCCATAGCCGACCCGAGATATCGAATCTGGTCATAATCGATCAACAGACAGACAAATAAGATGCTTTTTGTGGTATTTTGACTTAGGCGCTTCAGGAAAACTCTATGAGAAATCGTACAGCGACGTTGAATTTTAGTAGAAGCCATACCAGACTCGAGATAAGTGAATCTGGTCATATCGATTACAGCAAAATAAGATACTTTTGTGTGTATTTTTGATAAGGGCTTTTCAGAAAAACTATGTAAGACATCGTATCAGTGAAAGTTAAATTTTTAGTAAGAAGCCATACCCGACCCGGAGATTATAGAATCTGGCATAATCGATCATCACAGCAAATAAGAATGCTTTTTCTGTGTATTTTGACTAGGCGCTTCAGGAAAAATATATGAGACATCGATCTTGCCTGTAAGTTAAATTTTCAGAATAGAAGCCATACCCGACCCGAGATATCGAATATGGTCATAAGCGATCTACAGAAAAATAAGATGCTTTTTTTGGTTGTTTCATAAGGCGCTCCGCGACAGGAAAATAATTTTAAGACCATCGTAATCGAAGTTGACGTTTCAGATAGAACCATACCGACCCCGAGAATATCGAATCTGGTCATATCGATTACAGACAAAATAAGTTCTTTTCCTGTGTTATTTGACTAGGCGCTTCAGGAAAACTATATGAGAATCGTATCAGCGTGAAGTTGAATTTTTAGTAAGAAGCCATACCCGACTCGAGATTATCGAATCTGTCATAATCGATCTACAGCAAAATAAGATGCTTTTCGTGTGTATTTTGACAAGGCGCTCATGGAAAAACTATAAGACAATCGTATAAGCGAAGTTGGGAATTTTCAGGCTAGAAGCCATTACCCGACCCGAGAATCGAATCTGGTCATTAATCGATCTACAGCAAAATAAATGCTTTTCGTGTGTAGTTTGACTAGGCGCTTCAGGAAAACTATATGAGAAATCGTAATCAGCGAAGATTGAATTTTTAGTAAGAAGCCATACCCGACTCGAGGATATCGGTAATCTGGTCATAAACGATCTACAGCAAAATAAGAGCTTTTCGTGTGTATGTGACTAGGCGTTCAGGAAAAACTATATGAGACATGTATCGCGAAGTGAATTTTTAGTAACTACCATTAGCCGACCCGAGCTATCGAATCTGGTCATAATCGATCTACAGAAAAATAAGAGCTTTTTGTGTGTATTTTGACAGGCGCTTCAGGAAAAAAACTATATGAGACATCGTACTGCGAATTAAATTTTCAGATAGAAAGCCATACCCGACCCGGAGATATCGAATCGTCATAATCGATCTTACAGCAAAATAAGATGCTTTTTGTGTGTATTTCGACTAGGCGCGTCAGGAAAACATATGAGAAATCGTATCAGCGAAGTTGAATTGTAGTAAGAAGCCATACCCGACTCGAAGATATCGAATCCTTGGTCATAATTCGATCTACAGCAAAATAGATGCTTTTCGTGGTATTCGGACTAGGCGCTTCAGGAAAACTATATGAGCATTCGTATATGCGAAGTTAAATTTTTAGTAAGAAGCCATAGCCGACCCGAGATATCGAACTGGTCCTAATCGAGGTACAGCAAAATAAGATGCTTTTTGTGTGTATTTCGACTAGGCGCTTCCTTAAAAACTATATGAGACATCGTATCAGCAAGTTTAATTTTTAGGAAGTTCAGCCATAGCCGACCCGAGATATCGAATTGGTCATAATCGATCTACAGA
>CM032463.1:9945996-9964131 GCA_019059595.1 Marasmia exigua
TTTTGTATGATGAGAGCCATAAAAATACTTTTATTATAGGTATTTATTTATTTATTTAAAACTCCTTTATGATTATTGCAGAATATCTACCAGCATTGCACAGATCCTCCGCTAGAAAAGAAACATACCCAGTTCCAGTACTCCGGGTTTCATTGCTAAACAAAGTTTAATTATTTGCTGAAAATAGTTTGTTATAATTCAACTGATAAGTACCTATGGACAAGCATCATTCAGTCATCATTTATTATGTAAATAAAGTAAAGTAATCAGCTTAATTATTCCCTTTGTAGGGCTAAGACCCCCATCATAGAAATCAAGTCATCGCTACTATGATGGGATTAGGCTTAATCATCACTCTTGCCAAATGCGGATTAGTGATCACAAACCCAAACTATGTTCGGAAAATTCAAAACTTTGCTCGACCCGGGAATCGAACCCATGACCCCGAGATCATGGCCACAGGGCCATCGTCAGAACCGTCTTAAACCATTAGACAATGGGGCGTTGTTTTATTTTTAAAATAGTTAAAGGTTATTAATTAATACTAAGTGGGTGTGTGAAGATAGATAGATAGACATCCTTTATTGCACAGAAAGAATACAAAATATGTGTGTGTACATAGTTTCTTCTTAAAATAGGATCATCATCATCATCAGCCCATTTAAGTCCCCACTGCTGGGGCACAGGCCTCCCTCAATCACATGAGGGGTAATTGCATACTCACCACGCTTGGCAGACGGGTTGGCGAGGGTTTTGAGATAAATGCAGAGTTTTCCTTCTCTGGGTGCTGATGATCATGCCAGCAGCTTTACCTTAGTCGCCTTTTACGACACCTCGGTAAGAGTGAGGGTGGCCTATTCTACTCTGCCGGGACCACTCGGCTGATAAAATAATATAAAATAGGATAACATTATTGTATCTTTTATTATTTATTTTAATAAATGATTCCATCACTTGTACTTTGTTGTTTTTTTCATTCTTATGTACTGCTCTCCTGTTAATTAGTATGTTAATCGCAATGAGTGTTAACAGGGCTTTTGGAACAGTGGTAGTGAACGATAGGCTTTGGTTCAAGGGTTGCTGGTTCGATCCCCATACAGTACAAACATTTTTGTGCATGTACATGTCTGTTTGTATTGGTCTGGGTGTTTTCTATGTATTAGTATGTTTTACAAAAGAAAAGTATTATATGTATATTATGTAATCCCACTGTGGACTATGATATCCGTAACACGGGTACTTGAGCTACCTATCTCGGAGTCAGTACATATGTGATGTTGTGAAATATTCTATGGGATATATTGAAATTCACTAACTAATAGTGGAGCAAATGTATTAAACCAGTTAAACATAAGTTTAACTGGTTGGTACTGTGTAATCTTTAATGGATATCCAAAATTACCCCAAAATTGTAAAATTTATAAGTAGATAACTAGGTACTTAAATAGTTATGTAGGAACCTAACACAAAGGTAAGTAGGTACGTATACCTACTTTTTAAGGAAAGATAAAACTTATTACGTATACTTGTAATGTAGACAAAGTAGGAACTTAGGCAAAATTATTGCCTCTTGTAATACATAATTGAGGCTTGCAAATGGATATGAGCCTACACCACTAGGTAGGTACTTAGTATAACTTACTTACTTAAATCTGCATAAATCATTGAACTATACCATACATATTCTCACTGGCATAAATCTACAAAATTTCTCAGTAAGTAGGTAAATAGGCACTTAATGTAAATTAATTTACATATTTAAACGTAAGTACTGAGATTCATACATGAAAACTTTGATTAAGCATTAAAAGTACTTAAGTACTCTATGAATTCATAATCATCTATATAGGTATAGCAATTTTAACATTTTATACCAGAAACTCCGCTTTAAACTAATCTTTATTGATATGTAAGTCATTGGACCTTATTTACAAAGACATAAAGATCCTTTTTTAATACACCATAAATCCATTCAACCGAACCAAAACACCTTTCGAGCTATCGTGAATTTTGACATAAAGACGCGAGACAAGAAATGTCAAATTCGATATTTTGGTTGAGCATTGGCGTCTTCAAATTAGGGTTTGAGGCGAGATGTGTCAAAAGAGTTTCGGTTGAGTTCAACCGACGCAATGTTCACTTCAAATTAGGAAACGTCGTCAAATACGTTTGGTTGAGTCTCAAAGTTAACTTCAAATTAGACCCCCTGGTCATAATCGATCTACAGCAAAATAAGATGCTTTTCGTGTGTATTTTGACTAGTCGCTTCAGGAAAACTATATGAGACATCGTATCAGCGAAGTTGAATTTTTAGTAAGAAGCCATACCCGACTCGAGATATCGAATCTGGTCATAATCGATCTACAGCAAAATAAGATGCTTTTCGTGTGTATTTTGACAAGGCGCTTCAGGAAAACTATATAAGACATCGTATAAGCGAAGTTGAATTTTCAGCTAGAAGCCATACCCGACCCGAGATATCGAATCTGGTCATAATCGATCTACAGCAAAATAAAATGCTTTTCGTGTGTATTTTGACTAGGCGCTTCAGGAAAACTATATGAGACATCGTATCAGCGAAGTTGAATTTTTAGTAAGTACCATAGCCGACCCCAGATATCGAATCTGGTCATAATCGATCTACAGAAAAATAAGATGCTTTTTGTGTGTATTTTGACTAGGCGCTTCAGGAAAACTATATGAGACATCGTATCTGCGAAGTTAAATTTTCAGATAGAAGCCATACCCGACCCGAGATATCGAATCTGGTCATAATCGATCTACAGCAAAATAAGATGCTTTTTGTGTGTATTTCGACTACACGCTTCAGGAAAACTATATGAGAAATCGTATCAGCGAAGTTGAATTTGTAGTAAGAAGCCATACCCGACTCGAGATATCGAATCTGGTCATAATCGATCTACAGCAAAAATAAAATGCTTTTCGTGTGTATTTCGACTAGGCGCTTCAGGAAAACTATATGAGACATCGTATCTGCGAAGTTAAATTTTTAGTAAGAAGCCATAGCCGACCCGAGATATCGAATCTGGTCATAATCGATCTACAGAAAAATAAGATGCTTTTTGTGTGTATTTTGACTAGGCGCTTCAGGAAAACTATATGAGACATCGTATCAGCAAAGTTAATTTTCAGTAAGAAGCCATACCCGACCCGAGATATCGAATCTGGTCATAATCGATCTACAGAAAAATAAGATGCTTTTTGTGTGTATTTTCATAAGGCGCTACAGGAAAACTATATAAGACATCGTATAAGCGAAGTTGAATTTTCAGATAGAAGCCATACCCGACCCGAGATATCGTATCTGGTCATAATCGATCTACAGCAAAATAAGATGCTTTTTGTGTGTATTTCGACTAGGCGCTTCAGGAAAACTATATGAGACATCGTATCAGCGAAGTTAAATTTTTAGTAAGAAGTCATAGCCGACCCGAGATATCGAATCTGGTCATAATCGATGTACAGCAAAATAAGATGCTTTTTGTGTGTATTTTCATAAGGCGCTACAGGAAAACTATATAAGAAATTGTATCAGTCAAGTTGAATTTTTAGTAAGTACCCATACCCGACCCGAGATATCGAATCTGGTCATAATCGATCTACAGAAAAATAAGATGCTTTTTGTGTCTATTTTGACTAGGCGCTTCAGGAAAACTATATGAGACATCGTATCTGCGAAGTTAAATTTTTAGTAAGAAGCCATAGCTGACCCGAGATATCGAATCTGGTCATAATCGATGTACAGCAAAATAAGATGCTTTTTGTGTGTATTTCGACTAGGCGCTTCAGGAAAACTAAATGAGACATCGTATCTGCGAAGTTAAATTTTTAGTAAGTAGCCATAGCCGACCCGAGATATCGAATCTGGTCATAATCGATCTACAGAAAAATAAGATGCTTTTTGTGTGTATTGCGACTAGGCGCTTCAGGAAAATTATATTAGAAATCGTATCAGCGAAGTTGAATTTTTAGTAAGAAGCCATACCCGACTCGAGATATCGAATCTGGTCATAATCGATCTACAGCAAAATAAGATGCTTTTAACGGTATTTTGAATCTTCGCTTCAGGAAAACTATATGAGACATCGTATCAGCGAAGTAGAATTTTAAGTAAGAAGCCATACCCGACTCGTGATATCGAATCTGGTCATAATCGATCTACAGCAAAATAAGATACTTTTTGTGTGTATTTTGATAAGGTGCTTCACAAAAACTATATAAGACATCGTATCAGTGAAGTTAAATTTTAGTAAGAAGCCATAGCCGACCCGAGATATCGAATCTGGTCATAATCGATCTACAGCAAAATAAGATGCTTTTTGTGTGTATTTTGCCTAGGCGCTTCAGAAAAACTATATGAGACATCGTATCAGCGAAGTTGAATTTTTAGTACGTAGCCATACCCGACTCGAGATATCGAATCTGGTCATAATCGATCTACAGCAAAATAAGATGCTTTTCGTGTGTATTTTAACTAGGCGCTTCAGGAAAACAATATGAGACATCGTATCAGCCAAGTTGAATTTTTAGTAAGTAGCCATACCCGACCCGAGATATCGAATCTGGTCATAATTGATGTACAGCAAAATAAGATGCTTTTTGTGTTTATTTTCATAAGGCGATACAGGAAAACTATATAAGACATTGTATAAGCGAAGTTTAATTTTCAGTAAGAAGCCATACCCGACCCGAGATATCGAATCTGGTCATAATCGATCTACAGCAAAATAAGATGCTTTTTGTGTGTATTTTCATAAGGCGCTACAGGAAAACTATATAAGACATTGTATAAGCGAAGTTCAATTTTCAGTAAGAAGCCATAGCCGACCTGAGATATCGAATCTAGTCATAATCGATCTACAGAAAAATAAGATGCTTTTTGTGTGTATTTTGACTAGGCGCTTCAGGAAAACTATGTGAGACATCGTATCTGCGAAGTTAAATTTTTAGTAAGAAGCCATACCCGACTCGAGGTATCGAATCTGGTCATAATCGATCTACAGCAAAATAAGATGCTTTTCGTGTGTATTTTAACTAGGCGCTTCAGGAAAACTATATGAGACATCGTTTCTGCGAAGTTAAATTTTCAGATAGAAGCCATACCCGACCCGAGATATCGAATCTGGTCATAATCGATCTACAGCAAAATAAGATGCTTTTCGTGTGTTTTTTGACTAGTCGCTTCAGGAAAACTATATGAGACATCGTATCAGCGAAGTTGAATTTTTAGTAAGAAGCCATACCCGACTCGAGATATTGAATCTGGTCATAATCGATCTACAGCAAAATAAGATGCTTTTCGTGTGTATTTTGACTAGGCGCTTCAGGAAAACTATATGAAAAATCGTATCAGCGAAGTTGAATTTTTAGTAAGAAGCCCATACCCGACCCGAGATATCGATTCTGGTCATAATCGATCTACAGCAAAATAAGATGCTTTTTGTGTGTATTTCGACTAGGCGCTTCAGGAAAACTAAATGAGACATCGTATCTGCGAAGTTAAATTTTTAGTAAGTAGCCATAGCCGACCCGAGATATCGAATCTGGGTCATATCGATCTACAGAAAAATAAGATGCTTTTTGTGTGTATTGCGACTAGGCGCTTCAGGAAAATTATATTAGAAATCGTATCAGCGAAGTTGAATTTTTAGTAAGAAGCCATACCCGACTCGAGATATCGAATCTGGTCATAATCGATCTACAGCAAAATAAGATGCTTTTAACGGTATTTTGAATCTTCGGCTTCAGGAAAACTATATGAGACATCGTATCAGCGAAGTAGAATTTTTAGTAAGAAAGCCATACCCGACTCGTGATATCGATCTGGTCATAATCGATCTACAGCAAAATAAGATACTTTTTGTGTGTATTTTTGATAAGGTGCTTCACAAAAACTATATAAGACGTCGTATCAGTGAAGTTAAATTTTAGTAAGAAGCCATAGCCGACCCGAGATATCGAATCTGGTCATAATCGATCTACAGCAAAATAGATGCTTTTTGTGTGTATTTTGCCTAGGCGCTTCAGGAAAAACTATATGAGACATCGTATCAGCGAAGTTGAATTTTTAGTACGTAGCCATACCCGACTCGAGATATCGAATCTGGTCATAATCGATGTACAGCAAAATAAGATGCTTTTTGTGTGTATTTTCATAAGGCGCTACAGGAAAACTATATAAGAAATTGTATCAGTCAAGTTGAATTTTTAGTAAGTACCCATACCCGACCCGAGATATCGAATCTGGTCATAATCGATCTACAGAAAAATAAGATGCTTTTTGTGTCTATTTTGACTAGGCGCTTCAGGAAAACTATATGAGACATCGTATCTGCGAAGTTGAATTTGTAGTAAGAAGCCATACCCGACTCGAGATATCGAATCTGGTCATAATCGATCTACAGCAAAATAAGATGCTTTTCGTGTGTATTTCGACTAGGCGCTTCAGGAAAACTATATGAGACATCGTATCTGCGAAGTTAAATTTTTAGTAAGAAGCCATAGCCGACCCGAGATATCGAATCTGGTCATAATCGATCTACAGAAAAATAAGATGCTTTTTCTGTGTATTTTGACTAGGCGCTTCAGGAAAACTATATGAGACATCGTATCAGCAAAGTTAATTTTCAGTAAGAAGCCATACCCGACCCGAGATATCGAATCTGGTCATAATCGATCTACAGAAAAATAAGATGCTTTTTGTGTGTATTTCATAAGGCGCTACAGGAAACATATAAGACATCGTATAAGCGAAGTTGAATTTTCAGATAGAAGCCATACCCGACCCGAGATATCGTATCTGGTCATAATCGATCTACAGCAAAATAAGATGCTTTTTGTGTGTAATTCGACTAGGCGCTTCAGGAAAACTATATGAGACATCGTATCAAGCGAAGTTAAATTTTAGTAAGAAGTCATAGCCGACCCGAGATATCGAATCTGGTCATAATCGATGTACAGCAAAATAAGTATGCTTTTTGTGTGTTTTTCCCTAGGCGCTTCAGAAAAACTATATAAGACATCATATCAGCGGAAGTTGAATTTTTTAGTACGTAGGCCATCCCCTCGAGATATCGAATCTGGTCATAATCGATCTACGCAAATAAGATGCTTTTCGTGTGTATTTTAACTAGGCGCTTCAGTAAACAATATGAGACATCTCGTAATCGCAAGTTGAATTTTTTAGTAAAGTGAGCCATACCCGACCCGAATACTCGAATCTGGTCATAATGGATGTACAGCAAAATAAAGCTTGCTTTTTGTGTTTGTTTTTCATAAGGCGATACAGAAAACTATATAAGACATTTATAAGCGAAGTTTAATTTTCAGTAAGAAGCCAAACCCGACCGAGATATCGAATCTGGTCATATCGTATCTACAAGCAAAATAGAGATGCTTTTTGTGTGTATTTTCATAAGGCGCTACAGAAAACTATATAATACATTGTATAACGAGTCAATTTTCAGTAAGAAGCCATAGCCGACCTGAGATATCGAATCTAGTCATAATCGATCTACAGAAAATAAGATGCTTTTGTGTGTATTTTGACTAGGCGCTTCAGGAAAACTATGTGAGACATCGTATCTGCGAAGTTAAATTTTAGTAAGAAGCCATACCCGACTCGAGGTATCGAATCTGGTCATAATCGATCTACAGCAAAATAAGATGCTTTTCGTGTGTATTTTAACTAGGCGCTTCAGGAAAACTATATGAGACATCGTTTCTGCGAAGTTAAATTTTCAGATAGAAGCCATACCCGACCCGAGATATCGAATCTGGTCATAATCGATCTACAGCAAAATAAGATGCTTTTCGTGTGTATTTTGACTAGTCGCTTCAGGAAAACTATATGAAGACATCGTATCAGCGAAGTTGAATTTTTAGTAAGAAGCCATACCCGACTCGAGATATCGAATCTGGTAATAATCGATCTACAGCAAAATAAGTGCTTTTCGTGTGTATTTTGACTAGGCGCTTCAGGAAAACTATATGAAACATCGTATCAGCGAGTTGAATTTTAGTAAGAAGCCCATAGCCCTGACCCGAGATATCGAATTCTGGTCATAATCGATCTTACAGCAAAATAAGATGCTTTTTGTTGTGTATTTCGACTAGGCGCTTCAGGAAAACTAAATGAGACATCGTATCTGCGAAGTTAAATTTTTAGTAAGATAGCCATAGCCGACCCGAGATATCGAATCTGGTCTATAATCGATCTACAGAAAAATAAGATGCTTTTTGTGTGTATTGCGACTAGGCGCTTCAGGAAAATTATATTAGAAATCGTATCAGCGAAGTTGAATTTTTAGTAAGAAGCCATACCCGACTCGAGATATCGAATCTGGTCATAATCGATCTACAGCAAAATAAGATGCTTTTAACGGTATTTTGAATCTTTCGCTTCAGGAAAACTATATGAGACATCGTATCAGCGAAGTAGAATTTTTAGTAAGAAGCCATACCCGACTCGTGATATCGAATCTGGTCATAATCGATCTACAGCAAAATAAGATACTTTTTGTGTGTATTTTGATAAGGTGCTTCACAAAAACTATATAAGACGTCGTATCAGTGAAGTTAAATTTTAGTAAGAAGCCATAGCCGACCCGAGATATCGAATCTGGTCATAATCGATCTACAGCAAAATAAGATGCTTTTTGTGTGTATTTTGCCTAGGCGCTTCAGAAAAACTATATGAGACATCGTATCAGCGAAGTTGAATTTTTAGTACGTAGCCATACCCGACTCGAGATATCGAATCTGGTCATAATCGATCTACAGCAAAATAAGATGCTTTTCGTGTGTATTTTAACTAGGCGCTTCAGGAAAACAATATGAGACATCGTATCAGCCAAGTTGAATTTTTAGTAAGTAGCCATACCCGACCCGAGATATCGAATCTGGTCATAATTGATGTACAGCAAAATAAGATGCTTTTTGTGTTTATTTTCATAAGGCGCTACAGGAAAACTATATAAGACATTGTATAAGCGAAGTTTAATTTTCAGTAAGAAGCCATACCCGACCCGAGATATCGAATCTGGTCATAAATCGATCTACAGCAAAATAAGATGCTTTTTGTGTGTATTTTCATAAGGCGCTACAGGAAAACTATATAACGACCATTGTATAAGCGAAGTTCAATTTTTCAGTAAGAAAGCCATAGCGACCTGAGATATCGAATCTAGGTCATAATCGATCTACAGAAAAATAAGATGCTTTTTGTGTGTATTTTGACTAGGGCGCTTCAGGAAAACTATGTGAGACATCGTATCTGCGAAGTTAAATTTTTAGTAAGAAGCCATACCCGACTCGAGGTATCGAATCTGGTCATAATCGATCTACAGCAAAATAAGATGCTTTTCGTGTGTATTTTAACTAGGCGCTTCAGGAAAACTATATGAGACATCGTTTCTGCGAAGTTAAATTTTCAGATAGAAGCCATACCCGACCCGAGATATCGAATCTGGTCATAATCGATCTACAGCAAAATAAGATGCTTTCGTGTGTATTTTGACTAGTCGCTTCAGGAAAACTATATGAGACATCGTATCAGCGAAGTTGGAATTTTTAGTAAGAAGCCATACCCGACTCGAGATATCGAATCTGGTCATAATCGATCTACAGCAAAATAAGATGCTTTTCGTGTGTATTTTGACAAGGCGCTTCAGGAAAACTATATAAGACATCGTATAGCCGACCCGAGATATCGAATCTGGTCATAATCGATCTACAGAAAAATAAGATGCTTTTTGTGTGTATTTTGACTAGGCGCTTCAGGAAAACTATATGAGACATCGTATCAGCAAAGTTAATTTTCAGTAAGAAGCCATACCCGACCCGAGATATCGAATCTGGTCATAATCGATCTACAGAAAAATAAGATGCTTTTTGTGTGTATTTTCATAAGGCGCTACAGGAAAACAATATAAGACATCGTATCAGCAGAAGTTGAATTTTCAGATAGAAGCCATACCCGACCCGAGATATCGTATCTGGTCATAATCGATCTACAGCAAAATAAGATGCTTTTTGTGTGTATTTCGACTAGGCGCTTCAGGAAAACTATATGAGACATCGTATCTGCGAAGTTGAATTTGTAGTAAGAAGCCATACCCGACTCGAGATATCGAATCTGGTCATAATCGATCTACAGCAAAATAAGATGCTTTTCGTGTGTATTTCGACTAGGCGCTTCAGGAAAACTATATGAGACATCGTATCTGCGAAGTTAAATTTTTAGTAAGAAGCCATAGCCGACCCGAGATATCGAATCTGGTCATAATCGATCTACAGAAAAATAAGATGCTTTTTGTGTGTATTTTGACTAGGCGCTTCAGGAAAACTATATGAGACATCGTATCAGCGAAGTTGAATTTTTCAGTAAGAAGCCATACCCGACCCGAGATATCGAATCTGGTCATAATCGATCTACAGAAAAATAAGATGCTTTTTGTGTGTATTTTCATAAGGCGCTACAGGGAAAACAATTATAAGACATCGTATATGCGAAGTTGAATTTTCAGATAGAAAGCCATACCCGACCCGAGATATCGTAATCTGGTCATAATCGATCTACAGCAAAATAAGATGCTTTTGTGTGTATTTCGACTAGGCGCTTCAGGAAACTATATGAGACATCGTATCAGCGGAAGTTGAAATTTTTAGTAAGAAGCCATAGCCGACTCGAGATATCGAATCTGGTCATAATCGATGTAACAGCAAAATAAGATGCTTTTTGTGTGTATTTTCGACTAGGCGCTAGCAGGAAAACTATATAGAAATCGTATCAGTCGAAGTTGAAATTTTTAGTAAGTAAGCCATACCCGACCCGAGATATCGAATCTGGTCATAATCGATCTACAGAAAAAATAAGATACTTTTTGTGTGCTATTTTGACTAAGGCGCTTCAGGAAAACTATATGAGATATCGTATCATGCGAAGTTAAATTTTTAGTAAGAAGCCATAGCCGACCCGAGATATCGAATCTGGTCATAATCGATGTACAGCAAAATAAGATGCTTTTCGTGTGTATTTTGACTAGGCGCTTCAGGAAAACTATATGAGACATCGTATCAGCGAAGTTGAATTTTTAGTAAGTAGCCATACCCGACTCGAGATATCGAATCTGGTCATAATCGATCTACAGCAAAATAAGATGCTTTTTGTGTGTATTTTGACTAAGGCGCTTCAGGAAAACTATATAAGACATCGTATCATGCGAAGTTAAATTTTAGTAAGAAGCCATAGCCGACCCGAGATATCGAATCTGGTCATAATCGATCTACAGCAAAATAAGATGCTTTTTGTGTGTATTTTGACTAGGCGCTTCAGGAAAAACTATATGAGACATCGTATCAGCGAAGTTGAATTTTTAGTAAGAAGCCATACCCGACTCGAGATATCGAATCTGGTCATAATCGATCTACAGCAAAATAAGATGCTTTTTGTGTGTATTTCGACTAAGGCGCTTCAGGAAAACTATATGAGAAATCGTATCAGCGAAGTTGAATTTTTAGTAAGAAGCCATACCCGACCCGAGATATCGAATCTGGTCATAATCGATGTACAGCAAAATAAGATGCTTTTTGTGTGTATTTCTGACTAGGCGCTTCAGGAAAACTATATGAGACATCGTATCAGCCAAGTTTAAATTTTTAGTAAGAAGCCATACCCGACCCGAGATATCGAATCTGGTCATAATCGATGTACAGCAAAATAAGATGCTTTTTGTGTGTATTTTGACTAAGGCGCTTCAGGAAAACTATATAGACATCGTATCAGCGAAGTTGAATTTTCAGTAAGAAGCCATAGCCGACCGAGATATCGAATCTGGTCATAATCGATCTACAGCAAAATAAGATGCTTTTTGTGTGTATTTCGACTAGGCGCTTCAGGGAAAAACTATATGAGACATCGTATCTAGCGAAGTTAATTTTTAGTAAGAAGCCATAGCCGACCCGAGATATCGAATCTGGTCATAATCGATCTACAGCAAAATAAGATGCTTTTTCGTGTGTATTTTTGACTAGCGCTTCAGGAAAAAATATATGAGACATCGTATCAGCGAAGTTAGAATTTTCAGTAAGAAGCCTATACCCGACCCGAGAGTATCGAATCTGTTCATAATCGATCTACAGCAAAATAAGATGCTTTTTGGTGTATTTCGCAGTAAAGGCGCTACAGAAACTATATAAGACATTCGTATAAGCGAAGTTGAAATTTTCAGATAAGAAGCCATACCCGACCCGAGATATCGATCTGGTCATAATCGATCTACAGCAAAATAAGATGCTTTTGTGTGTTATTTTCGACTAGGCCGCTTCAGAAAACTATATGAGATATCGTATCGCGAGTTAAGAATTTTTAGTAAGAAGCCATAGCCGACCCGAGATATCGAATCTGGTCTAATCGATGTACAGCAAAATAAGATGCTTTTTGTGTGTATTTTCGACTAGGCGCTTCAGGAAACTATATGAGAACTCGTATTCAGCGAAGTGAATTTTTAGTAAGAAGCCATAGCCGACTCGAGATATCGAATCTGGTCATAATCGATCTACAGCAAAATAAGATGCTTTTTGTGTGTATTTTGACTAGGCGCTTCAGGAAAACTATATGAGACATCGTATCAGCGAAGTTGAATTTTTAGTAAGAAGCCATACGCCGACCCGAGATATCGAATCTGGTCATAATCGATCTACAGCAAAATAAGATGCTTTTCGTGTGTATTTTGACTAGGCGCTTCAGGAAAACTAATATGAGACATCGTATCAGCGAAGTTGAATTTTAGTAAGAAGCCATACCCGACCCGAGATATCGAATCTGGTCATAATCGATCTACAGCAAAATAAGATGCTTTCGGGTGTATTTTGACTAGGCGCTTCTAGGAAAACTATATAGGAACATCGTAATCAGCGAAGTTGAATTTTAGTAAGAAGCCATACCCGACCCGAGATATCGGATTCTGGTCATAATCGATCTACAGCAAAATAAGATGCTTTTGTGTGTATTTTCATAAGGCGCTACAGGAAAACTATATAAGCAATTGTATAGCGAAGTTCAATTTCAGTAAGAAGCCATAGCCGGACCTCAGATATCGAATCTTAGTCATAATCGAGCTACAGAAAAATAAGATGCTTTTGTCGTGTATTTTGACTAGGCGCTTCAGGAAAACTATGTGAGACTTCGTAGCTGCGAAGTTAAATTTTTAGTAAGACAAGCCATACCCAATCTCGAGGTATCGAATCTGGTCATAATCGATTCTACAGCAAAATAGATGCTTTTCGTGTGTATTTTAACTAGGCGCTTCAGGAAAACTATATGAGACATCGTTTCTGCCGAGTTAAATTTTCAGATAGAAGCCATTACCCGGACCGAGAATCGAATCTGGTCATAATCGAATCTACAGCAAAATAAAGAGCTATTCGTGTGTATTTTGACTAGTCGCTTCAGGAAAACTATATGAGACATCGTATCAGCGAAGTTGAATTTTTAGTAAGAAGCATACCGACTCGAGATATCGAATCTGGTCATAATCGATCTACAGCAAAATAAGATGCTTTCGTGTGTATTTTTGACTAAGGCGCTTCAGGAAAACTATATAAGACATCGTATAAGCGAAGTTGAATTTTCAGCTAGAAGCCATACCCGACCCGAGATATCGAATCTGGTCATAATCGATCTACAGCAAAATAAAATGCTTTTCGTGTGTATTTTGACTAGGCGCTTCAGGAAAACTATATGAGACATCGTATCAGCGAAGTGAATTTTTAGTAAGAAGCCATACCCGACTCGAGATATCGAATTGGTCATAATCGATCTACAGCAAAATAGATGCTTTTCGTGTGTATTTTGACTAGGCGCTTCAGGAAAACTATATGAGACATCGTATCAGCGAAGTTGAATTTTTAGTAAGAAGCCATACCCGACTCGAGATATCGAATCTGGTCATAATCGATCTACAGCAAAATAAGATGCTTTTCGTGTGTATTTTGACAAGGCGCTTCAGGAAAACTATATAAGACATCGTATAAGCGAAGTTGTAATTTTCAGCTAGAAGCCATACCAGACTCGACCGACTATCGGAATTGGTTCATAATCGAATTACGCAAATAAAATGCTTTCGTGGTATTTTGACAGGCGCTCAGAAAAATATATGAGACATGTATCAGCGAAGTTGAATTTTTAGTAGAAGCCATACCCGAATCGAGATATCGAATCTGAGTCA
The DNA here is from genome assembly GCA_019059595.1 of Marasmia exigua. Classification (NCBI taxonomy): domain Eukaryota; kingdom Metazoa; phylum Arthropoda; class Insecta; order Lepidoptera; family Crambidae; genus Marasmia; species Marasmia exigua. The sequence continues at coordinate 9,960,246 of CM032463.1, forward strand.
TAATCGATCTACAGCAAAAATAAGAGCTTTTCGTGTGTTTTTTGACAAGGCGCTCAGGAAAAACTATATAATAAGACATCGTATTAAGCGAGTTGAATTTCAGCTAGAAGCCATTACCCGACCGAGATATCGATTCTGGTCATAATCGATCTAAGCAAAATAAGAGCTTTTTGTGTGTATTTCCGACTAGGCGCTCAGGAAAAACTAAAGGAGACATCGTATCAGCCAAGTTAAATTTTAGAAGTAGCATACCCGACCCGAGAATCATCCTGCGTCCTAATCGATCTACAGCAAAATAAGATGCTTTTGTGGATTTTGATAAGGCGCTTCAGAAAAACTTATATAAGACATCGTATAAGCGAAGCTTGAAATTGTCAGATAAAAGCCATACACGGCCCGAGATACGAATTGGTCATAATCGGATTCTACAGCAAAAATAAGAGCTTTTTGTGTGTATTTCGACTAGGCGCTTCAGGAAACTATATGAGAAATCGTATCAGCGAAGTTGAATTTTTAGTAAGAAGCCATACCCGACTCGAGATATCGAATATGGTCGTAATCGATATACTGCAAAATAAGATGCTTTTGTGTGTTATTTTGACTAGGCGCAATTCAGGAAAATTATATAAGACACAGTAATTGAAGTTTGATTTTTTAGTAAGGTAGCCATAGCCGACCTGAGATATCGAACTAGTCATAATCGTCACAGCACAATAGATGCTTTTCGTGTGTATTTTGACTAGGCGCTTCAGGAAAAATATATGAGACATAGTATCAGCGAAGTTGAATTTTCAGTACTTAGCCATAGCGACACGAGATATCGAAATCTTGGTCATAATCCGATCTACAGCAAAATAAGATGCTTTTGTGTTATTTTGGACGTAGGCGCTTCAGGAAAACAATATGAGACATCGTATCAGCCAAGTGAATTTTTAGTAAAGTACCATACGACCCGAGATATCGATTGTGGTCATAATCGATTACAGCAAAATAAGATTGCTTTTTGTGTGTAGTTCGACTACCAAGCTTCAGGAAAACGATATGAGAAATCGTAATCAGCGAAGTGGAATTTGTAGTAAGCAAGCCATACCCGACTCGAGATTATCGAATCTGTCATAATCGATCTAACAGCAAAAATGAAGAGCTTTCGTTGTATTTCGACTAGGCGCTTCAGGAAAAACTATAGAGAATCGTTATCTGCGAATTAATTTTTAGTAAGAAGCCATAGCCGACCGAGTATCGAATCTGGTCATAATCGATCTACAGAAAAATAAGATGCTTTTGTCGGTATTTTGACTAGGCGCTTCAGGAACTATATGAGACATGTAGCAGCAAAGGTAATTTTCAGTAAGAAGCCATACCCGACCCGAGATATCGAATCTGGTCATAATCGATCTACAGCAAAAATAAGATGATTTGTGGTAAATTTTTCATAAGGCGATACAGGAAAAACTATAATAAGACATCGTATAAGCGAAGTTGAATTTTCAGGATAGAAGCCATACCCGACCCGAGATATCGAATCTGGTCAGAATCGCTCTACAGCAAAAATAAGAGACTTTTTGTGTGTATTTCGGGACTAGGGCGCTTCAGGGAAAAAATAATAGAGAATGTATCAGCGAAGTAGTTGAATTTTTAGTAAGAAGCCATACCCGACCGAGATATTCGAAATCGGTCATAATCGATCTACAGCAAAATAAGATGCTTTTTCGTGTGTATTTTGAATAGGCGTTCAGGAAAAACTATATGAGACATCGTATCAGCCAAGTTGAATTTTTAGTACGTAGCCATAGCCGACCCCGAAGATATCGAATCTGATCATATCGATGTACAGCAAAATAAGAGCTTTTTATGTGTATTTCGACTAGGCGCTTCAGGACAACTATATGGAGACATCGAATCTGCGAAGTTAAATTTTTAGTAAGAAGCCATAGCCGGACCCGATATATTGAATCTCCGGTCATATCGATCTACAGAAAAATAAGATTGCTTTTGGTGTGTATTTTGACTAGGCGCGTCAGGGAAAACTATATGAGACATCGTATCAGCGAACGTTAAATTTTTAGTAAGAAGTTCATAGCCGACCGAGATATCGAATCTGGTCATAATAGATGTACAGCAAAATAAGATGGCTTTTGTGTGTATTTTCATAAGGCGCTACAGGAAAACTATATAAAAAAATTGTATAAGCGAAGTTTAATTTTCAGTAAGCAGCCATACACGACGGGGGGGAGATACGAATCTGGTCATAATTTCGGACTGTACAGCAAAATAAGATGCTTTTGTGGTATTGACTAGGCGACTTCAGGAAAACTATGTGGACATCGTATCTGCGAAGTAAATTTTAGTAAGAAGCCAGACCGACTCGAGGGTATCGAATCTGGTCAACTAAATCGATCTACAGCATCAATAAGATGCTTTCGTGTGTATTTTAACTAGGCGCTTCAGGAAAAACTATAGAGACATCGTTTCGGCGAGTTAAATTTTCAGATAGAAGCCATACCCGACCCGAGATATCGAATCTGGTCATAATCGCATGTACAGCAAAATAAGATGCTTTTGTGTGTATTTCGACTAGGCGCTTAAGAAAAAATAATGAGACATCGTAGCTGCGAAGTTGAATTTTTAGTAAGAAGCCATACACGACTCGAGATATCGGAATCTTTTTTATGGTCATAATCGATATACTAGCAAAATAAAATGCTTTTCCGTGTGTATTTTGACTAGGCGCTTAGGAAAAACTATATGAGACATCGTAGCAGCGAAGTGGAATTTTTAGTAAGTAGCCATAGGCCCGACCCGAGATATCGAACTGGTCAAAATCGATCTACAGCAAAATAAGATGCCGTTTCGTGTGTATTTTGACATAGGCGGCTTTCAGAAAACACAATATGAGACATCGTATCAGCCAAGTTGAATTTTTAGTAAGTAGCCATACCGACCCGAGATCCGATTGTGGTATATCGATCTACAGCAAAATAAGATGCTTTTTGTGTGTCTTTCGACTAGGCGCTCAGGAAAAACTATATAGACATCCGTATAAGGCGAAGTTGATTGGAATTTTCAGATCGAAGCCATACCCGAACGAGATACGAATCTGGTCATAATCGATCTACAGCAAAATAAGCTGTGTTTTGTGTGTTTTCGACTAGGCGCTTCAGGACAAAACTATATGAGAATATATCAGCGAAGTGAAGTTTTAGTCAGAAGCAGATACCCGACTCGAGATATCGAATCTGGTCATATCGATCTACAGCAAAATAAGATGCTTTCGTTGTGTATTTTGACCTAGGCGTTCAGGAAAACTATATGAAAGACATCGTAATCACGGCCAAGTTGAATTTGAGTAAGTAGCCATAGCCGACCCGAGATATCGAATCTGGTCATTATTCGATGTACAGCAAAATAAGATGCCTTTTCTGTGTTTATTTCGACTAGGCGCTAAGGAAAACTATATGAGACATCGTATCGCCGAAGTTAAAATTGTAGTAAGAAGCCATAGCCGACCCGATATATGAACCTGGTCATAATCGATCTACAGAAAAAATAAGTGTATGCTTTTTGTGTAGTATTTTGACTAGCGCTTCAGGAAAAACTATATGAGACATACGTATCAGCGAAGTGTTAAATTTTTTGTAAAGAAAGTAATAGCGACCCGAGATAGCGAATCTGGTAATAATCGATGTACAGCAAAATAAGATGCTTTCGTGTGTATTTGACTAGGCGCTCAGGAAAAACTATATAAGGACAGCGTATAAGCGAAGTTGAATTTTCAGCTAGAAGCCATACCCGACCGAGATATACGAATCGGTTCATATCGATTACAGCAAAATAAAATGCTTTTCGTGTGTATTTTGACTAGGCGCTTCAGAAAAAACTATATAAA